>PJEM01005969.1:14584-98879 GCA_004023845.1 Helogale parvula
AATGTATAAAACCTTAAAGATTCCACGGAAAAACCTGTTAGAATAAATGAATTCAGCAAAGCTGTAGCATACAAAATTAACATGTCAAAATCAGCTGTGTTTCTATACACTAACCAATGAACAACCTGAAAAGGAAATTAAGAAAACAATTCCATTTACCATAAAATCAAAAGGAATACAATGCTTAGAAATAAACTTAACCGTGGAGACAGAAGACTTGTACCCTGAAAACTCAAGATATTGCTAAAGAAATTAAGAAGACACAAATAGACACTCTGTATTCATGGACTGGAAAACTTAATGTTGTTAAGATGTCAGCACTACTCAAAACTATCTACAGAATCAATGCAATCCCTATCAAAATCCCAAAGACTTTTTTTTAGGGAGAAGTAGAAAATTCCATCCTAAAATTTTTATGTAATCTAAAAGGACCATAAAGAGCCAAAAAACAATCTTGAAAAGTAAGAACACAGTTGGAGCTCTCAACTTACTGATTTCAAAACTAACTGCAAAGCTACAGTAATCAAAACAGTGAGCAAGATAGACTTATGGGATGAAAGAAAGAGCTCCTACAGTCAAATGACTTTTAACAAGGGTGCCAAGTCCATTTAATGGGAAAAGAGCAGTCTTTTCAATGGTGCTGGAAAAACTAGATATCTGTACGCAAGAGAACAAAGGTGGACCCTTATTTTACACCATCTACAAAAACTAACTCAAAACGGATCTAAGATTTAAATATATGATGTATATTTAAGGCTTAACTGTAGGAAAGACTTCATAAACAGTGGAGAGGCTTCATGATACATGACCCTGAGTTTGGCAATTACTTCTTGGATAGAACACCAAAGGCATGAGCACACAAACAGATAAATTATGCCTGATCAAAATTAAAACCTTGGGTGCATCAAAGGACACTATCAACAGTGACAAGACAACCTACAGAACGAGAGAAAATGTTTGCAAGTCACATATTTATTTTGGGATTAATAATACAGAATACATACAGAACAACTCATAACAACAACAACAAAAACCCAACCTGATTAAAACACAGGCAAAGGACTTGATGAGGCATTTTCCCAAAGATACACAGATGGCCCGTAACACGGGAGAGGATGTTCGGCATCACTAACTGTTGCGGAGGCGCACGGCAAAACCACAGTGAGCTGCCACTTCTCCCCCCTTAGGATTACTACGATCAACAACCCAGGAAACAAGAAGGACTGGCAGAGGTATGGAGAAATTGGAACCCTTGTGCACTGTTGGTGGGAGTGTAAGGTGGTGAGGCCACTATGGAAAAGATCATGGTGGTTCCTCAAAAAATTAAAAGCAGAATTACCATGATCCAGTAATTCCACTTCTGATACGAAAAGCAGAGACATGAACAGACATTTCTATCCTCCTCTGTTCACAGCAGCACAATTCAGTCTCCAAATGGTAGAAGCGACCCAAATGAAACTCGATGGATGAATAGATAAAATGTGATGTACACATACAATAAGACAAAAAGCCTTAAAAAGGAGAAATTCTGAGACATGTCACAACACAGGCAAATCCTGAAAACACGCTAAGTGAAATAAGCCAGTCCTAAAAGGGCAAATAGGGTATAACCCCACCCCCACGAGGGACTCAGTGTGGCTGAATTCACGGTGGTGGCCGGGGTGGGAGGGATGGGCGCTCACTGTTTCATGTGTACAAAGCTTCTGCTCTGCAAGATGAAAAACATTCTGGAGACGGACGGTGGTAATGCCTGCACAGTGATGTGAATCTAATGCCACTTATCTTTACACTTAAAAAATGGTTAAAATGTAAAACCTCTCATTCTTATATTTCTAAGTCCACTGGTCACTCCTAAGTCTTCACCTTACTCGGTCCCACTACTACATATGACAGAGACCCTGGGACTGTCTTAATAACATGTCCTCTCCATGCCATCTTGGTTCTCTTTCCATCTCTCCAACTACTGCTTTTCTGGAATCTTCCTTTGCTTTGCCATATTGCACCAAGGTTCTGTTTCCAGTCGCCTTATTTTACCAGCCTTCTCTAGGCCAGCCTAGCTATTGTTTTGGTCTTAACTGTCCCCTCTATTCCAATTTTCAACAAGGTCAGAGAGGTTATGTTCTTCTGTAGAGGGTTATCAGAATTGGCTACAGGCCTCCAAGTAGATTTTCTTCCTCATTTCTGATTCCTATTCAGTCCAGTTAGAAAATGAACTGCCTGAGGCGCCTGGGTGATTCAGTCAGCTAAGCATCGGACACTTGATTTTGGTTCAGGTCATGATCTCACGGTTTTGTGAGTTCGAGTCCTGTGTCTGGCTCTGCACTGGTTGCGCAGAACCTGCTTGGGGTTCTCTCCCTGCGCACCCCCCCCCCCCCCCCCCCCCCCCCCCCCCCCCCCCCCCCCCCCCCCCCCCCCCCCCGCCCCATCTCTCTGCCCCTCCCCTACTGTGCCCTCTCTGAATCAATCAATCAATAAGAAGTGCATTCCCCTTCCTCAACCAGGCATGTGAACTTGGAGGGTAAGGACTAAATCTTTTTATCTTCCCAGTAACCGGCACAGTACTTGGAAACACTGCACACATTTGAATTGAACTACAGGCCAGCATGGTCCAACAGAACTGTTTTGCAATTACAGCAACATTTTATGGCTGTCTGCACAGTATGGTAGCCATTAGCCACAAGTGGCCACTCAACACCTGAAATATGGCTAATACACCTGAAGAACTCCATTTTTAATTTTAAATTAAAATTAGCCACACGTGGCTAGTGCCTACCACAATAATGCTGCTCTAGCAATCCCCCTTGGGCTATCCTGTCTTTAGCCTGCCTCAAAGTATTTTAATTTCATTTTTATGTTTTTTATATTTGTTATTCATTCATTCATTCATCACTTATTTATGACCACAAGAGACAAGAATTAGAAATATCCTGACCCATTTGTCCCCATACCTTTCACTATCAACAAACATTAGACACACATGCACATTCTGAGAACTGGGGCTTCTTACACAACCTCATAGGGTTGCTCCTCAACATGACGCCCTCTTCCACTAAATCCATGAGTCCAAAAAGGAAAGAAAGCATCCTACCATTTTCGCAATGTAGTAGGCCATGGCATGCAAGTGTCGGGTAGAAGTTCCACTACCGATCACAAAGTAATCTGTATATTTCAATTCTGGAGGAACCTTGATCACACAAATGTCTCTTGCATTTTCTTGCCTCAGGAGTGAAACCAGCATATCGATGTCAAACTTGGGACCAGTATGATCTGAAACGCACAAAGATTCGCTGTGTCAGCTGGCCAAGGAGAAGACCCTTTACGTGCTGAGACGAAGCCGCTAGTAGTGAAACTGCTCCTCCACAGGGGTGTTTAGATCTATAAAGTGTTTTTAAAAGACAGCAGGCCCCGCCCTCCTGGAACCTAAACCTGTGGTTCCACCCAGCACTGCTCAATTCCGCGGGAAGAGTCCTCAGGTTACACGGGGCCACCATACATCCTTTGCTGTTACCATGTGCAGTAAAACCATACGTCCACAACAAATGACTTTCTGTTCACTAATACTTGAGGAAATGAGCAATACACCTCAAACATACACAGAATTACAACTGTGAGCCAGATGGGCCCTTAGGTAGTATCTGGTCCACAACCTTCACTTCAGAGAGGAAGAAAATTACCCCAGGTAGAATTAAAGCATCAGCCTCAAGCCAACCAATGAACGCTAAAGTTTCATTTTGAATCCTCAAGTTTTTCTTATAAAGACATTTGGGTTATGCATCAACTGTTATCTGTGCAGCCTTAACTTTTTTTTTTTTCTGTAGAGATGTGCCTATTCGGTTCTTTGCCTTGGGGTATCAGAACTTGTAAATTTACAGCTGTCTCTCACATTCTAAAGCAGATTCCCAAGGATCCAGTGTCTAAGTCCACTAAAACCTCTCCCTCGGGGCGCCTGGGTGGCTCAGTCGGTTAAGCATCCGACTTCGGCTCAGGTCAGATCTCACGTTCATGGGTTCGAGCCCCGCGTCAGGCTCTGTGCTGTCAGCTAGCTCAGAGCCTGGAGCCTGCTTCCAGTCCTGCGCCACCTTCCCTCTCTATCCTCCCCCTCTCATGCTCTCTCTGTATCAAAAAACATAAAAAAAAATTTTAAATAAACCTCTCCCTCTCACAACCCAACTTTTCACAGATGTATTCTATTTACAACCACTCAAATGTCTAGAAACTTGCAATAATTAGAGGACTTCAACTGGCCCCGTCTCTTATTAGCGATTCTTATGTCCCTCTTAGACCCCAGCCCCTAGCTCTTCCTCCAAATCCGCACGCCCTAACAGTTTCGGCAAGTCCAATTCTCGGGAACCCTAGGAAGAGTGTGAAGGGAGCGGAGGACGGTGGGGTTGTGATACCAAGGGAACGGTGCGGCCATTCGGGGCACCTGAGGTTCTGGAGACGTCAGTTCATCTCCTGTCCTGTTAGACACAAAGTCGGCGCCAACACCTGGGAAATCCCGACCAGCCCTAAGCGCTGTAGGAGTTTTGTGACTCCAACAGAAATGCATAAACAGGGGAACCCAGAGCCGCCTCGCTGGGATTCAGCTCCCGGCTGCCCGGAGGGGTGGCCGCCGCCCTCCTCCTAGCCCGTACCTGCGGTGTCTGACTCCGGGTGTCCCTCACCGGCGGCCCCCTGAGCCCGCTCCTCCAGGCCGGGTCGGCCGTGCAGGCCGCGCGCGGGGTCGGGAGTCAGACAAGCCCGGCCGAGCGCCGGTCCCGCCTTAAGCCGCCCCGCGGCCAGCAGCCCAGGCCGGGGCCCCGCGCCCGCCGAGGGCCCAGCTCCCGAGGAAAGGGCCCTGCACCATAGCAGCGACCCGAGTCGCCGTGCCACACGACTGCAAGGGCCCATCACTGCCGCCCCGCGATGATTCACGGGGCGGGTCTTAATGGAGCCCAAGCAGGTTCTTCGGCTTACGATTGGCCAGGCCAATGCGCCAAGGCCCGGAAAATTGACGTAAGGGGCGTGGGCGGGGCCAGCACCCAAAGGCGGGGACCATGGGCGGAGTCTGAAGCCCAGTTGGGACGCGGGTGACCCGGAAGGGCTTGTTTGGGATTAGTGTTTGTAGGAATCGAAAGACTAGTATTTGACTGCCCACCCCCGCTTTGCCCTGAGACTTAGTGCTTTGCACTACGTTGTCTTCTGCTTTTTTTTTTTTTTAATCTATCTTCCTTCATTGCAATGTAAACAGCATGAAGGCAGAAATTTTTGTTTTGTTTTGTTTTGAACTCTGTCCACAAAGCCTAAAACAGTTGGTACTGACTGTTCAGAAGTTACTGCTGTTGATTATGATGGATAGAAGCAGAAAAATGTTTACAATTAGCCCCAAAGGCTGACTATAGCCTGTGTAGTTCTCATAAAGATGAAATACGTACTGGTTTCTTCATTCTTAAAGGGTCTCATGACTGCCTGTACCTATCGCCCATGGTTAATATCTGGCTGAATGATAAGCACCAGGGGAATCTTATGAAAGTAGTTTTATGAGTAGAAGTTCAGAGAAGACATTTCTGATCTAATACTTCCTGAATGTTCCCCCTCCCCCTTCATATAGCAAAAGTGAAGCTCTCTCTGCCGAGTCCTGTCTCCATGCTACTCAAATAGACTTGATAAGTTTGCACTGTAAAACATTTCAAGAATTCTTTCCTGACCATTGTGCTAATGATGCTGCAAAAATGAGACTGGAATTAGGACATAAAACGCCTATTACCAAGAAAATTATCAAGATTCCCTAGCAAATTTGAAATCCCGTGAGGAAAATCTGGTATTCTGGGCTCAGGTGGGATGGGAAGCAGAGGTTACTGTACGGGACCATTTGGAAAACATTCTTAGCAGATCAGCCCCCCGTGTTCACTCCTTGTATTGTGTTGTTTAGGCCAACGGCCCGCACTGTGCCCACCTCTGTGAGACCAAGGAATGCTGAGGGCCAGTTACAGTATTAAAGCACAGGATTTGAGAGCTGAAATAGACCCAGGGAGGAAAAGCCACTTGCCCCTGGCCGAGCCAAAACTAGAAGCCATTTCTGAAATCCAGGCCTGGTAATTTTTTGAAAGAAAGAGACCAGTAGAAATAGGCAAATACCCCAAATGCCTGGAAGAGTGCCAAGCATACAGTAGGTACTCCAAATTCTTGGCACATTATTTAATTTCTTTCACAGAAAACAAAACAAAATTCCAAGCACTAATTTTGGGGAAATTATAAATTACAAAAACTAATATAAGTACCTGTGTGCACCATCCCAGATATTTACAATTGCTTCAAGTTATTTCTGAAAATAGGAAGAATGAAGTATTACAGATAAAAGTTAAAAGTCTCATCCTCTTCACTTCCATTTCTCCATACGCTTGGGTTTGGTGTTTCTCCTAGCTTTTGCCGTCAGTTCCATGTTACTACCCTTTTCTCTGAACAAAACTGATTAACTATCTGTATTTAATGGATCATCATTTCCCCAAAAATATCCTAAGCTCTGGGTTTTGTTCACTCCAGGATCTCCTTGCAGTAACTAATGCATTGTCAAATCCTGCTTATGCTACCTCCGAGGGTTTTTTCTTTATTTATTATTGTTTAAAAATGTCTTCAGAGAGAGAGCGAGAGCACGTGGGGAGGGGCTAGGAAAGAGGGAGACAGAATCTGAAGCAGGCTCAGGTTCCGAGCTGTCTGCACAGAGCTGACGCAGGACTTGAACCCATGAACTGGGAGATCATGACTTGAGCCGAAGTCAGATGGTTCACTGACTTAGCCACCCAGGCGCCCCACTGTTTATTTATTTTTGAGAGGGAGTGGGAGCAGCAAAGAGAGAGGGAGAGAGAATCTCAACCATGCTCCATGTTCTCAGTGCAGAGCCTGAAGTGGGGCCCAAACCCCTGAACCATGAGATCATGACTTGAGCCGAAACCACGGTCAGACACTTAACTGACTGAGCCACCCAGGCACCCCCCAAAGGTTTTTTGTTGTTGTTTTCTAAATTCAGCTTTTGGTCTTTATTCTCACTTCCTCAGTCTGAGCCCCTATTCACTCTTATCTATTTACCAAGACAGACTCTTACCTGCCTCTCCCATCACCAATCCATCTCTACTTTTTCCATCCTTCATGCTGCTATGCTGTCTCCTCAAATTATTTTAGCCTCATCTGCTTCTGCTGTTTTCCAAACACACCATACAACCTTCCGATGCTGAGCTTTGCACATGCTATCCCATTGTTTAGAGCGCCCTGCCTCCACCTTTTTACGTGATTAACTCTGACTCACCCTGCAGATCCCCACTGTCTCAGACAGGCCATCTTGGAGAAGCCCCCCGCAGTGCTCTGGGGTGCCCTGAGACCACACGGCCAGTGCTCCATCTTACTGCAGTCCCCAATACCCCCTTCAGGCTGGGTTCCCCGTCCTTACGCATGAAGAGCATGCCAGACACACCACACAAAACATCTGAGAAAGGATGCAACACAGACGTGTGCTCCCGTGGGAGCTGGGGGGGAGGCAGGCAGTGCCCCCACATTTATAAAACAGTGTGTTCTTAGCGCTCCTCTTCTCTTTAAAACAATTTGCTCCCCCTTCTGATTAGGAGGTTTACAAAGAGGACAAAACAATTTTTAAATAGAAGTACATAAACAAAGAGTAACTATGACCAATGGGATTTGTAAGAGAGAGAATTTTAATCCTAGCCCTTCTCTCTGCCTGGTCTCCTGAAGGCAGAATTAGTACAAAGAGAATGGGAATCTGGGGGAAAGGATGAAACGTAAACGAGGCAGGACTCTTCCCCCACAGCTGCTCAGCGACGGAATGAGCTGCTGTTTGAGGTCAGGCAGGACAGGTGGGTCTGGAAAGTCATGGTCCCGACTTTTTAAATTTTGATAAACTTTTGTTTTAAAAGTTGTGGCTCTTCGAACACATGCACGACAAAAAGCTGCTATGAGCTAAGCAACACTTTTAACTAAAATTATATTGAGTTGCAACTAGCATCTATATCCATGTGCTGTGGGAAGCATGTTTATTCTGTCCAAAGACAATGTTTCACCCACATATGGATTTGGGGATCCCTTGCAACCAACAGGAGGCTCATGGTTTACAGATTAGGAAACACAGATGTATAAGAAATTAATGCATAGAATCAGCAAAGGCTGGACCTGATAAGCTTCTCAGTATCCAAACTATATGAATTCAGTCATTACCTTTTTTTTTTCAAGTAGGCTTCACACTCACTGTGGAGCCCGATGCGGGGCTTGAGCTCACGACCTGAGATCAAGACCTGAGCTGAGATCAAGAGACTTAACCAACTGAGCCACCCAGGTGGCCCCCAGTCATTAATTTACTAAACAATGATATGTCAGGTGTGATGTTAAGTGCCCCACGTGTGCCTCGGGGAAGCTCGCTCAGGCTTTCTCTAGTTTAGCCCCTGGTCCCTGCTTTGTCCCAGACTTCTCTGTTCCTTCCTCTCTATTCTCTTTGAAGCAGGTCCCTGAGGCCCCTCAGGTGTAGTCTCCCCAAGCAGCACCCTCACTCTCTCCAGCCCCCGAGGCTAGCTGCAGAGGACATCTCTGTGACTGCAGCTTTCCACGGTCCTAACTTCCCAGGAAGCCTCAGGAAACAGGTTTGGGAGCCTTTTGACTGCGGCACACAGAGCAAACAGGAGGCTCCTGAATTAACATCCCAAGGATGTTTAGGGCCTATAATCTTAGGAGGTGCGTTTAGCCATGGACCCTGGTTAATTTATAATTTCCAAATCCCTCAGTAAGCTGCTTTAACCTCTGTTCTCAGCACCTCAAAGGTAGAGATTATCAAGCCCTCATCCCCTTCTGATTCTGCCCTTTGGAAGCAACCACAGAAGGAAAACAAAATCCAAGCCTAACAGCAGATGGCCCTGCTCTCAAGTGGGGGCATTCTGTACTCCTGTGCACCCCACTAATGGGGAACATTCCCCCTCCCATAAGTCTGCCTCAGGTAGGAAGGAAAATCTGTGAAAAAAACTTGTGTTAAGTAACATTAACGACACACTGTTGACAAATATTGTCTCTGAAATCATATATTATGAGAAACTGCTGTTTGGAATTCTTTCTTTTTTTTTTTTAAGTATTTATTTATCTTTGAGAGCATTTGAGCAGGGGAGGGGTAGAGAGAGAGGGAGACAGAGGATCCAAAGGGGGTTCCGTGATGACGGTATGGAGCCCGATGTGGGGCTCGAACTCACAAACCATGAGATCATGCTCTGAGATGATCATGACCTCACTCTTGCCTGAAGCATCAGAGGCACATGGGTCATTTTCCAGTGAGAAGCAGTTTTGAGAACTCTCCCCCCACCCCCAGTACAACATTTTAGATAAAGAGGTTTCAGATACAACTCTCCACATTTATCTCAACTTTACATGTCTAGGGAGCAAGCCCCTTGAGTATCTGTCTCAGCTCTACTGGGGATCAGACCGTGGCATTCCTAATGGAACCTAAAACAACATTACTAACAGGACATGATTTTTCCCCCGACACCACGACTCTTCTCAGTAATTGGACTGCATCTCTATGGACTTTCTCTGGTGGCATTAAATAATGATTCAGAAGCTCTGTGGCCCTTTTGACCCAAAAAGTAAATCAAAGCTTCACCTCCCACCAACAAAACCTTAGGCTGTTTCCTTTTTGTCAAGATCCAATTTCTGACTGCCTCTGATTTCTCCCATTCAGATCAGTTGACAATCCAGTAAGGATTCTGTTTGCTTTTCCTTATAATAATCCGAGTTTTATGAATTTCCTCTATTTCATAATTATTATAAGACTCCAGTAATTCTCAAGAGCCGACAAGTATAGCCTCTGATGGCTAAACTCCAGACGGTGGATTCAGAGCAAACACACTTCCCCCATCAGCAGACCTGGTTAGGTCTCTGCTTTGGGTTGTTTCCACGCTGGTGGCAAGTCCCCCGCAGAGGATGGTGCCCAGAAACAGCGACGGGATCTCAAACTTGGGATCTCATCTTTACAACTGCACAGTTTTAGACCACTCCTAAGGAAAGCAAGTGACAACAGGCATTCATGCCCACAATTGTGGTACATCCATTCTCCCATCTCCCTGGGGGCTTCACAAATCCATGCTGAATTGAAATTCTGAGAAATGTATATAGATGCAACTATTAGGAGCACTGTGGGCTGGTCCATTCAAGCCACTTAATATATAGAGAGGCTTTAAGTTTATTTATTTGGAGGGGAGGGGACAGAGAGAGAGAGAGAGAGAGAGAATTCCAAGCAGGCGCCCTGCTGTCAGTGAGGCGCCCCACTTGGTGCTTGATCTCACAAACTGTGAGATCTTGACCTGAATTGAAATCAAGAGTCAGACACTTAACTGACTGAGTTACCCAGGGGCCCCCAGGGAGGCTTTCTTAGCTCCGTGGGTAAGGTCTCAGGCCAAAATTAGCCATGATATGAGTGGCTTCTGGGGACATCACACTTCCTCCAGGCTCTTTCAGCCATTTCCTGCTGCGGATGCAAGAAGCTGCTGTCTGGAGCCAGGTGATAACATCAAAGGTTAATTACTTAGGGACCGATAGCATTTACAGCATTTCAGATTTTGTTACAAAGGCCTGCCTCATCTTACTGTGTTTCCCTTTATTGCACTTCTCAGATAACGGTTTTTTTTTTTATTTTACTAATTGACCGTTTGTGCAAGTCCATCAGCATCATTTTCCCAACACCATTTGCTCACTACACGTCTCTGTGTCACATTTTGGTATTTGTGAAATATTTCAAACTTTCTCATTATTATTGTATTTGTTATGGTGATCTGTGATCACCAAACTTCGATGTTATTATTGTAGTGTTTTTAGGTGCCACAAACTGCCTCCATACAAGATGGCAAACTTAATCAACAAACGTGTATGTTCTGACTGCTCCACTGACTGGCCACGCCTCCCTCTCATCTCTCCCTCTCCTTGGGTCTCCCTAGTCCCTGAGATAACACAATATTGTAATTAAGCCAATTCATCGCCTTACAATGGCCTCTAAGTGTCAGGTGAAACCAGGAGCTACATTTCTCATTATAAACCCAAAGCTAGAGGGGCACCTGGGTGGCTCAGTCAATGGGCGTTCGACTTTGGCTCAGGCCGTAATCTCACAGTTCACAAGTTCGAGCCCCGCGTGGGGCTCTGTGCTGCCTGCTCAGAGTCTGGAGCCTGCTTGGGATTCTGTGTCTCCCTCTCTCTCCGCACCCCCCACCTTTGCTCATATTCTCTCAAAAATAAATAAATGTTAAAAAAAAAAAAGGTTCCCTTGTCCCAAAAGTTCACTTGTGCCCCCAATCCTCTCCCCTCCCCTCTTGTCCTAGGAAGCACAGATCTGCTTTCAGTCACTATAGTTTTGCCTTTTCCTCAATATCCTATCAACAGACTCCTAAGTATGAGTCTGTTGGATACATAATTCAGTATACGTGGCTTCTTTCCTTTAGCATAATACTTGGAGATTTATCCATGCTATTGCATCTGTGAATAGTTTCTTTTCATCATCAAGTAAACAAATACATTTGTTTATCCATTCACCAAGTGATGGAAATTTAGGTTGTCACAAATAACATTATTTACAAACATTTAAGTACAGGATGTTGTGTGAACATGTCTCAATTTCTCTTGGGTAAATACCTAGGAGTAAAAGGGCCAAGTCATATGGGATGTGTACACTTAACTTTATAAAAACTGCCGAACTCTTTTTCCAAACAGCTGAACTGTTTTCCATCTAGCACTTCGACCAGC
This sequence comes from Helogale parvula, assembly GCA_004023845.1. NCBI lineage: Eukaryota > Metazoa > Chordata > Mammalia > Carnivora > Herpestidae > Helogale > Helogale parvula. The sequence goes on from PJEM01005969.1 coordinate 26,339, forward strand.
AATACAGGAGAATTCTGTGGTTTTTGTTTTTGTTTTTTGTTTTTTTTTTTTTTTTTTTTTGCAAAAGCAAAGGGCTTTATTACGGGTTTAGGCTCGCTGGGGCCTAAACTTGGGCTCACAGACTTTACCAGCGTGGTGGATCCATGCTGAGAGCCTGTTTTTGTTTTTTTTTAAACAAGAAGTTTGTGGTGTCTTTTTCATCTAGAACTTCAAAATTGTAACATTATCCAATACAGCAATCTTTTTATTTATGGTTGATGCTTTTGGGGATTTACGAAATCCTTCACCACTTGGTTCTTCATGTTGTGATTCTCTGATTCTCTGATTTGAAATTTCTCCTTAGGGGATTATTAGATATTTTTCCCCAGAAAGGCCTTTTTTTTTTTTTTTGACATTTCCCCACAATGGTTGATAAGCAATGTACACTTAACTTACTATGTCTGGTAATATAGATTTGTTGTCATTACAGAATAATGTGATATGAAATTGAGGGTAAGACCTCCAAGTCTTCAGTTAAGAAAATTGAATTTCATGTAATTGACATTCTCTTAAGAATTCTTGTTTCTCAGTAGAGTTCAGAATGGACTTGAGCACTGCTTTAAAGCAAAGATCAGCAAACCTTTTTCTATCAAGGACCAAATAGTAAATATTTCACTCTGTGCTGACCAGAAATCTCTGTCTCAGGTACCCAATTCTGTTGCTTTCATGCAAAAGCAGTCGCTGACAATATATAAATGAATGAATGTAGCTATCTTCCAATAAAACTTTATTTATAAACACAGAAATTCGAACTTCATATAATTCTTATGTGGCACAAAATAATATTCTCTTTTGATCTTTCCCAAACATGAACAAATATAAAACCAAGTTTTGCTTACGGGCCCTTGGAGAATAGGCAGAGAGCCAGATTTGGCCCATAAACCATAGTGCACCAACCCCTGACTTAGAATACACTCCTCTTAGCATCACCCTAGAAAACTGGGTAATATCGCCCTTTGCACTTCCCACAGTAGAGCGTTATACTTTGGAGTTCATCCACTTTAGTCTCCCTCTCTTCCAGGTTATAGATGAGGAGGTTCTGGTGCAGAGGGAGAGAATCGCTGGTCTCACACCACATCGCTAGTGAGTGACAGAGCCAGGCTGGAGCTCTGGTGTCTCAAGTCCTACCAACCTTCCTCAGTTCCAGAAACCAAAAACTATGTCCACAGCCACAGAACCCTTCCACCACTTCTTAATAGCAACTAATCTTTTTTTTAATGTTTTATTTATTTTTGAGAGAGAGAGAGAAACAGCGTGAGCAGGGGAGGATGAGAGAGAAAGGGAGACAGAGCAAGCTCTAGGCTCTGAGCTAGCTGTCAGCACAGAGCCTGACGGGGGGGCTTGAACTCATGAACTGCGAGATCATGACCTGAGATGAAGCCAGAGGTTCAACCGACTGAGCCACCCAGGCACCCCTAATCTTTTTTTTTATCCCAAAAGAATTTATTCTAATAAACACCTTAAAATTAAGGACTTACCAAGCTCAAGTCCTGATATTTAATTTGTATCATTAAACCCTCTACAATCAACAGTGACAACTGAATTAGACATTTCGATTAGCGAGATAACATGATGATATTTGTGGGGAAATTATAGAGAATTAAATTTGGTTATATTCTAAAATATCACTAAGACACCCAATTCCAAAAAGCCAATGGATGATCTCCAAAGCAAATTTTATTCCAGAATTTCAAAAAGGAATGCCAGTTCAGTTATAAGTGGCAGAGGAATAGTTTCATAGATTAGACTGAGGCCAACGGGGGATTGGCCAGGATGGGGGAGGGGACCCCAGGCCAGAGATGAGGGTGCTCATTTCAGTGAACATCTGGAACCCAAGCCCCAGGACAGCAGAGTCTTTTTCTCTTGTTCACAGCTGTGTCCCCTCCAGACCAGAGTCTGGAACATACTGGGGATAAGTAAATGAAGGGGTTGAAGGATTAAGTCAGTCTGCAAAGAGTAATTCTTGAGAACTGACCTCAGAATTTTTAGAGTTTGTATTCCAGCAGCTTTGAGATGCTTCTTTGTAAAAGCCCTTAACAGATTCCTCCCCATCAGGAGCCTCACCAGAAGGTGGTCACCTTCACCCCCTGGATGACTGTCTTCTCATCTGCTCTTAGCCTGTCACTTAGGTCTAGAGTTATTATCCATTCTGGATATAATGAATGCATTGAAAGTATTGCCCTCTAAACTCTTCAACAATTGGAAATTCAATGATGGCAACCAACGTTTATGAATGAGTTGGAAGTGTTCAAAGTGCAGACATTTATAAAAAAGTCCTCAGAATAAGAAATTCCCAGAATAATTTATTACCTATGTGCTTCAATTTTCTTTGGAAGTTCAATTCTCAGCAAACATTAATCAAGTCATCCCACTATCTTTCAGGTTATTCCCCCCATTTTACAGATAGTGATTCAGTAGAAGTTAAATGACTTGTTGCCAAGGTCACGTGGAGACTATAAATCTAAATAATTCATTATTTCAGACCCCTCTTCTGCCATTTGTTAGAATGGAATGGAGGGGTTTTGATGAGGATTCCCACTGGCTTTCTGGGTGACTGCTCTCAGGTGCCCCCTGTTGTTATGATAAGGGAAGAGTGGACCTCAAGACTAGGACTTCTCAAAGTTAGGTCCTGGACCAGCATTCTCTGCGTCACCTGGGAACTGGTGAAAACTCCAGATTATGGGGCCTGACCTCAGAACACTGAGTTAGAAATTCTGGGGGTGGGGCCCAGCAGTCTGTATTTTACCAAACCTACAAGTAATTCTTCTATAACTTGCTATTTCATTTCTGCTTTAGGAACTAATGTCCTGGTCTCCTAATCATCAGAATGAGAAAACCTCTTCCCTCTGCTTGTGTCCTTAGGCCTCACATGAGAACGGACTACCATGCCATATACAGTGCTCTCATGTCCATTCGTCCTTGCTGGTGGATGGGGAGCAGCCCTGGGAAGTAAGCAAGGGAAGGATCACATGTCCATTTTACAGATGAGGAGACTGGGGCTCAAGAAAAGCCAAAAAACTTGCCCACTTAGCTCTACCTGGCAGGGCAGGATCCAAATCCAAGTGTTCTGTCTTTATATCCATGTATATACATTTACAAGAGGTCCACGACCTCTTCACTTAGTCCACAACAGGGCTTCTGACATCTGGGGCCAGATACCATGGGGTGCTTTGTTGAGGGGTGCTGTTCTGTAGATTCTCTGGCCTCTATACACTGGATGCACCCCCACGCTAATTATGACAACCAGAAATGTCTCTGAATATTGCCAGTGCCCTCAAGGGCAGAGAAAGGCAAAAAATAGATTGGAAAAATAATTACAATTCCAAGGTCTTATCTCTTCTCATACTTTATTTTTTCAGGAAGGAGAGGAAAAGAAGGGCTTGTCTGACATATGGTAGTTTTAGTTACAAATGGAGATAAAACCCTTACTGATCAATATCTACATCATTTAAAGAGAAAAACCAATAGAAAAAGCATGGGCCTCCTTCTTTGGAAAATCATAATATATATTTTCAAATGCGTGCACCAGAGTGTACAGAAATCCAGATATATACACAAGAGCATAAACACTCTGAGGGCAGGGCTGTGAACCTAGCAACATGCCTGATACACAGAGAGTGCTACATAAATCTCCATGAAATAAATGGGTGAATACCCAGTTTTTTTAACTTTTTAAAAAATGTTTATTTAATTTTGAGACAGAAACAGAGCATGAGTGAGGGAGGGGCAGATAGAGAGAGACACACAGACTCCGAAGCAGGCTCCAGGCTCTGAGCTGTCAGCACAGAGCCCGACGTGGGGCTTGAACTCACAAACTGCAAGATCATGACCTGAGCCGAAGTCAGACGCTTAACCAACTGAGCCGTCCAGGCACCCCTTGTGTGAAGACAATTCCTTTACACATCTGGGCAGGGCAGGTTGTCACAAAAATATTCACACCTATTTATTAGATTAAGTATATACACATTTTTTAGTATAAGACGCATGTTTGGCTGGTTGCTGTTCTGTTGGGAGTTCATGGGTGTTCACTGAAGTAGAATTCGGTTAGGTTGGAAACATGATCTCAAGGACAGGAATACAGGGGTGTTATGCATGTGGTTATAAGGATATCTGCCAAGTGTCCAGCCTCTCCTTCCAGTGGACGCGGTGAGACTCTAACAAATAGTACCTTCTCCCCCCTTACTCTTCAGACAGAGTGTGTCTATCCCACTAATCACCGAACACGTTATAACTGAAACATAAATCATAGTGAAAACAAGCACTGCTAACTGGTTTTATCAGTTCTATAACATGGCTGAGGTTGTGCACAGTGTAATTCCTCTCCACTTCTCTAAAATGTCATTTAGCCCATAAAAAACAAAACAAAACAAAACAAGAAAACAAAACAACCAAACCCTTGGACCTCCCTAAGCCACAATATATATTTTCATAATAATCTTCAGGAAAAAAAGTGAACAGTTATCAACTCTGGCACAGCTCACGGAAGTGGCGCTGAAGAGTGAGCTATTGGTCAGAAATGAAGCTGAAGATTTAAAGAATTCCCGGTTGGTGAGTGAGCAGTGGGTCTTTCTCCCGGTTTCCCCGGCGGAACACGGCCTTTGCACGGTTGAGGAAAACACTGAGGCCTCTGCCTTTGACTTTGATCCCAGTACTGTTTTCTATCAGTTTGTATCCCTTGTGTTTTCTGAAAACAACATGTTAGACAGATTAAAAAGGGGCCTCCAGCTGGGATGTGTTATTTTCTACAATCTTACATGCCAAGTGTAAAAGGGTTAATTCGGTTAATTCCATTTAACCGAATCCACAGCTTTTAAAACACTGATGTCTTATGAAAGTATAGTTATTTTCCCTTCCTCATGCAAGAAATATGACTGCCTACTATAATTTGCGATTATATGTTAAACATTAAGCTGACGCAATTTTGTAGTTACTCATGTCTGGTAGCATTTTGAGGATTAAAAATAAACCGCAGCAAAATTAATAACCTAGTTTGGTATTCATCATTCAATGGAAGCTTCCCCCCCCACACAGAATGTCTAAAAGCAAAAAAAAAAAGAAGGAAAAAAAAAAAGGAAAAATGGACTGTTTATGTAGAAACATGCAGACGTTTTGACAATCTACTACGGTGATTTAAAGTGTTAAAAACAGCAACTTACTTGTACATGAAAAGGGTGATCACAGTGACTAATATGACCAAGCAGCCGACAGAGACCAGGGCACCATCTGCCATTCTTAAAGGGGAAGCTGGGTCTTAAAACAGAAGCAAGACAGTTTTAGTGACATCTTCCACCTAAAGGACACGCTACTCGAAATGCAATTAAATAAATGAGGAAAGTTGCCATCAGAAGATGTATGGCTCCCTCTGGGCTTTCAGTAATCTTTTCCGTTAAATAATACATATTCTTTGGGTCAGCGCACCTTCCATTTAGAGAATGAGTTAGCATGTCTGGAACACCGTGTTAAGGGCTCCAAAGAGGGAAGGCATGTCCTGGAGCCACCTGCTCAGGTCTCGGCTGACCCTGCACACCCTCGTGGTGACGGGCTTCCTGCCCCTCCTGGCCCTCCTCCGGCCTCCCATCCCCCCACCTCCCTCCCGGCAGTTCTGCACCTCCTGGGCGGCGCCTCCCTCCCCGAGCTCTTTCAAGTCCCCACACCGCCTGCCAGGTCTGCCCTTCCCCTTGGCTCCTCTCACGCGTTCACCCCTCAGGGTGCCTTCCAGACACGCATGAGGGCACCGGGTGTCACTCCTCTGCCTCCATCACATTGTGTTGCAGTTACTGCTTTACCCATGTTCTCTCCCACTCGACTACAAGAGCCACAAAACAGGGGTTATGTGTTCTCTGTATTCCTGGAAACCGGCAAATTGACTAGTCTCGTTACTGCCGCCAAAGTATAACCGGGGTTTATCTGCTTTCCCTCCAGCTCCTTGGCCACCACTGCAGTCAGTCCTAGCCACCGGCCTTCTCCCAAGAGGACCTCTTGTCCACCTGCCTCCACTTTTACCTTCAAGGGACCCTTGCTTCACTCAGCAGTCAGAATGATCTTTAAGAGCATCAATCAGATCATGCTTCAAACCCGCTGGTGGCTCCCCTCACACATGAATAAGACCCAAGTCCTACCACTGGTCTACAATGATCCAAATGGGCTGCTCACTCTTGAAATTCAGGTCTCAGTTCAGAGGAGGCCCTTCACCAAACAGAAGCTGCTGGGTGAGCGGGGCTTTCCCTGACCTCCAACCTAGAGAGCAACCTCGACCCTTCTCTCTCCCCTGCTTGCCACTCTCTGTGCCCTGGCCTGGTGTTATTTTCATCACAGCATCTTTTCTTTTTTATGTTTATTTATTTTTGAGAGAGAGAGAGTGGGGGAGGAGCCGAGAGACAGGGGAACAGAGGACCTGACGCAGGCTGTGTGCTGACAGCAGAGAGCCTGATGCTGGCATTGATCTCATCAACTGTGAGATCGTAACCCGCGCCAAAGTCAGACACTTAACCAACTGAGCCACACAGGTGCCCCTCTTCGCCATGTCATCTTATTTGTTGTCTCTTACTGCCCACAAAAGCGGGAACCTTCCTCACCTGGTTCCCCCACTGTCTGGAACTGTGGATCTCATGCCTAGATCTCTGTTGGACACAAAGTAGATGCTCAATGAATCTTTGTTGAAAGAATCAAGGGTGCTTCCCAAATGTTCATGAGATCAATGAATAAAAGTCATTGCTGCTCAAAGTCTATGGGTTTGCCTTTGAACAAGGATCTATTTCTGAAATTCCAACTTTGAAACCCAAGCCACCAAGTTACAATCCCCACTGGATTAAAGGCTCTCTTTCTGGGCTTCCTCTGTTTGGATTTGGAAAATGGCTCAGGTCACCTAAAGTTATCACTCACTGCAAGGAGAATTAAAGGAAAGCAAACATCTAAACATCTAATCCAGATAAGAGAACAGTGGTTTGCCAGCACTGAGGAAGCGTCAGAGAATTATGACCCTGAAAGGCTGTTCTAAAAAAAACCTGAGGCAGCACAAGAGGAGTAACCGCGGCACCTCCTGGAGGGGACAGCTCTGAAGACTGGGGCTCACTCGGGTCCGGGTCCGGGGGCTCCAGCACGCCTCCTCCTTCCCTGCCCTCCCCCGTCTCCACCCCGGGGCCCAGTGCATCCTGTCCTGGAGGAAGCAGGGTACCTCTGTATCCTTGTTTTGTTTTTAAATCCGTACCTTAGATCTCACCAACCGTAAGCCCTCATACAAATAATTACATGTATGATTACTTAAGCTTTCCTTTCAAGGAGGTTAAAGCTGCCTTTTATATGGTTAATGAGCAAATATATGTTTCAGTACATTTTACCTTATGAGATAAGCTCCAAATCCAAAGGAGTTGGGTTTTGTTTTTTTTTGTTTTTTGTCTTTTTTTGTTTTTGTTTGTGTGACAGAGAGAGAGCACATGTGAGTTTCGGGGAGGGGCAGAAGGAGAGAGAGAGAAGCTAGAGCAGGCTCCATGATTCGGGGCTCAATCCCACAACCCTCGGATATGATCTGAGCCAAAATCAAGAGTTAGATGCCCAACCAACTGAACCAGCCCGGCGGCCCCCAGAGGACTTCTTTGTGAGTGAGTCATTAGAGTGTGCCTGGCAAGATTCAAATTAAGGAGCTAAATAAGTGCTGGGGTGTGAGCCCAATTTCATCTCTCTTTTCCATTCCACCACGAAGCATTTCTTCTAAGACATGAAGCAGTATCTTATAACAAAGTTGATTACAAGTGAAATTCAGGTGGGCTCACCAGGTAGAGTTCTAATTTGGTGGTTGGGGGAAATTAGAAGCCACCAGTAAATGAACTTTCTCAATGAAATCCTTTAGTCCATTCTGATAGCATTTTAGCTCTCCGGGCAGTAGGGGGCAGAGAGGAGGTGCGCAGGAGAGCACAGGGGAGATTGGTTTGTCCCGTCTCGCTGTAATGCTTGTGAGGATTTGGGAAGGGAAAGGGGACGGATGGCAAGTTAGAAAGGAGCCAGGAGTCCACCTGGTTTCTTGTTTCTCTTCTTGGCTTCATGTCTTTGCCAAGGTGGATTCTAATATAAACATGACACTAGTCTCCCCTTCGTACCGTTTAGTTGGAGGCCATTGTTAGTTTTTGGTGTTGGGCTTTATACTTTTCCCTTGAAACATAAGTCTCTTCAAGCACGCAGTGATCATATCCCATTAGTACTGGTCCATGATCACAGCTGGTTTTTTCATCAAAAGACTTTCCTTTGGTCAGAATTTCATTGGGTCTCTCTCTCTCTCTCTCTCATCCCTCCCTAAATAGATTTGCTGTTGGACTTGAATGCCAGTTCTGAAATCCACATTAATGATAGTTCAATGATTTCTGCACTGGATATCAAACGTTGACAATGAAGCCCTGAATGGCTTTGGTATAAGACAACACACTGAACCTGCAACACGAAATGTCCGCACAACCATAAAACGAAACTTACCTCTCGCAGGGACAGAGACATGGGTGCTCGTGAGGGCCAGACTGGTATCGTCCCCCAGAGTGAGGTTCACACAGTATGCCCCAGGCCCGGTGAAGGCTCTTCTCACGGTCAGCAGGCACCCACCGGCCATGTCCACACCCACAGGCTCGCACACTGAGCTGTGGGTGAGCTGGCAGGTAGGGTCGGAAACTATGGTACAGACTTCTGTGGGGGTGCTGCGGGTGCAAATGGTGCCAAGGGAGAGATGGAGTATCAGCTCGGAAGGGACAATCGCAACCGTGACACATCTATAAAACTGAATTCCACTTTATTCTTTTACTCTTGCATACAATATAAGAATATCAAACCATCTGATGTCAAATTGTCACATATAATTTACTCTTAAAAAGCCTGGATGTGAGCTACCGCTTCCCCTATAGCCTCAGAAAGAGGTGGCCCTGGGGGTGGAGGAGGAAGAAATTATGACCCCCCCTGCCTCAAGGCAAGGGACTATTGGAAATTGGATGAAGCCCAAGTCATTCCTCCACCCCAGGCTCTCTAAAATGCCTACAAATACAGACGGCTTAGGTGTTCGGCAAATCTATTACTAAATGCCAGAGCCAGCCCTGCCCGGGTCCCTGGAGAGGGATAGCTGTGACAGCAGTAGCAGCTGTTTAAGCAGTATTTACTACGTGCAAGGCACAGAGCTGTAGATGTGTGACACGGTCTTGCCTATTCCTCTCAATGACCTGATAAGGAAAGTAAGATTAGCCTCGTGCAGCACGTGAGAAACCAGCTCGGGAAGGGGAGAGACTGGCCGCAGGTCACACAGCAGAGGTGGATCTGGGACTGGAATAAATGAGGCTTGCCCACCATGGGAGGCAAAGTGGCCATGCATTACTGTCTTAGCCACGGTGTCACCTGTGAGCGGACCTCCCGGACACAGAGACCAAGCTCAGATGCTGGGGCTGATGAGGCCTGCGTGGCATGGAGCGCAAGCTCTCTTCTCACCTGGCTTCCTTCCTCCATTAGGCTTTTCTCAATTTTCTGCCATCCTCATCGCTCTCCTCCCCGAAGCTTCTTATCTATCGCTTTCTATTAGTTACCGCTAGGATGCGGCCGTTCCACACTGATTTCCCAGCACTCACAGGGGCTGCAGGGAACTGAGAGCTGTGTTTGGAGCCAGACCCCAGCCTGTGAACCATGCTCTGCAGGTACCCACCATCTGTGGGGTAAGTTCTATAACCACCGTGTGCCCATCTATAAAATGAGGACCCTCAGAATTGGGTAAGCATTCAGCATGAAAACAGATATAAAATGTTAAGAACACAGTAAGTGTTCAATCTTTCATTATTACTCAATTTTGTCAACACTTAAAGGTAATGAACATCATTCAACTCTAGCAAAACAAGTGTGCGCTTCAGAGCCCCTCACGGGGCCCTTCCCTGTCATGGCTGACTGGGGAACCAGGAATCTAAATCCGCCTGGAAGAGGAGCTGTGCTGACCCGCCCCCGCTGGCCGGCAAGTACTCACGCTCCTCGGCAGGTCACGACGAAATCCATCAGGGGGCTGGCAGGCTGGGGCACGGGCATTAGAACACCTCTCATCTGGATGATGGTAACCTCTAGAATTCCCTCTAACAAGACAGTCCCCACAGAAAAACACATCAAAATACAGCAGAAACCAAAGCAAACTGTTACTTAATAAAGCAGCGAGCCTTCTCGCCGCACCAGACTCACGCCAGACCTAGGGATCTGCCCCACAGCTTGACTGAATAAACTGTTTTTCGTGGCCACCCAGCTCTTCATTTCTGGAGGCCCTGGATGTGTTAGAAGGCGGCACTCCTTCTGGGCAAGAACTTCAGAAAAAGTTACCTTCTGGCAAGACGCAGGCCTCAGGCTCAGGCTGAGGCCAGCTCCTCTGAGGCCCGGGTGCACAGCTTGGGCTTTGGCCCCCACCTGCCATCTCTGTAGGGTACCTGTGGGCAGTGCTCACAGTGCACAGCCATCTCTGGTGGCCCTTTCTTACTCTAGAGAAGTTTGGCTTCGTGAAATCAGCTAGAGGAACAGAAAATTGTTCCTCTAGCGTTTGGGAAATTGCTACCGGCCTTCCTTCGAGGCGCCTTCATTCAGATTTCTGGAATGCACAGTGTGGGGATCAGGCTTATTAGCAGGCGGCCTTATGCTGGGCTCATTTCCACCAGGATGCCTAAGGAAGGCCAGGGATGCAGGTGGGAATCTAGACACCAGTGGAGTCTTTGCCTGTGCACATGTGATGTCACCTTGAACAAGAGCAGGTGCCCCTGCCCCTACTTCTCCAGGAGGGTGGCCCGAGGGAGATTCTAACACCTTCCCCCCGCTGCTCTTACCTACAATTGTGACGGTGGCTTTAAAATAACCGTATCTGTGAATCTGGCACATTTCATCAGGAGTCTCCCTCAGCTCCAGGGGGTTGTCACTAGCTGATGCTGGAGAGGTGGAGTAAGATTTTAGATTAGCTACTGAGAATGTAAAGGATGTACGTAATTCATAATAACCTAAAATCTGAACAGGTGCGTGATAATCAAAAATCAAAACATCTACCTGACCTTTAGAAAAACATCAACAGTTCCATACTATTAAATCATTGCAGAAATTTGAACTATGTTATGATTCATATAGATGTGAGAGCTATGAGGCATTATAATGATTAAATTATGGTAGTAAACACAATCCTCTATCTTCTTGAAACATGGGAATCAAATGAAAGGTAGAAGCCATATTAAAATGTGTGACACCACAATCCTGCTGAAACCAAGCAGGCTGTACTCGGTAACATCGTATTTTAATTTGTGAGGCAGGTCAGCTTCCAGGCCTCTTGGTTTGGGCTGTTTGAGACCATGGGCACCTCATCTAACCTGTCCTTGCTTCAGTTGGCTCATCTATAAAATAGGAATAACATCTCTTGACTCACTAAGGTTGAACTATGCCCGCCATGTAGGAAGTCCTTAATAAATATGCTTCCTTGTCCCAAGATGTATCTCTATATGTCTATTTAGGTGTAGATGTAGATATGCTGTGACATATATAGATACATAATTTCAGATGGGAAGTTTGGTGTATAAGAGATTAAGAAGCAAGCAACAAAGAGAAAGATAGTTCTTTTTCTGTTTGGGTGTTTCATAGCTCTAAAGTTTATATTCTAAAAGTCTTGTAGCTCTTGGTGGGCTGAGGTGTGGGGAAGGAAAGGAATGGATACCAGTTATTTTGAAAATAGCTTGTGGAGGGGCACCTGGGTGGCTCAGTCAGTTGAGTGGGTGTCTCTTGATTTCGGCTCACATCATGATTTCACAGTCATGAGACAGCCCTGCATTGGTCTCTGTGCTGTGTGGGGAGCCTGCTGGGGATTCTCTCTCCCTCCCTCTCTGTCCCATCCTCCACTTGTGCTCTCTCTCTCAAAATAAACAAACATTAAAAATAAGAAAGTAACTTATTTATGATTAAGGCAAAGAAATTAATGCTCTATCAGTTACAATTTTAAAAGCAGTGTTGGTATTCCTTTAATAAAATTAAAGACTGGAAGGAAAAGAGGATACTGAAAATTTCAGAAGACATGAAAGTGAACCTAGTTGGGGGGCGGGAAGGGCATCAAGACCTCAGCTGAGCTGCGCTCTACCGTAGGGACATGCAGGTAGGAGGCTGGTTGGGAGATTTCTCGGGGGCTCCTCTGAGCTCGTAGTGGGAGGCTGGGTGTGCCCTGTGGCTCTCCTTTGTCCGGAGGGCCTCCTCTGAGTGCTTCTCAGAGCTTTCTGGAAGCAGGTGCTGCATGGCACATGCTTCGGAAAAGATGCAGCAAGAGATTTTTTTGTGCTGTGTATTAAAGATGGCTGGACCCCTTAATAGGCAGAAATTATCAAGTTAGAACACAGAATCATGACCCTGCTACCTTTTAAAATAAAACTTTAAAAAAAAATGACAAAGTGACAAAAGTAAAGGGTTCTACTTTTGGTAGAATGCTTATAAAAACACATATGGAGTTTTGTAGACATATCTATAAGGTCAAGTCCATAGCCATGTGTTTGTAAAGTCAAGGTATAATTAAAGGACCAATTAGATAAAGCCAGGCAGCTTCCCTTCACTATAAGATGTAACTAACTCATAAGGTTACGACCGTTACTACCTTACATCTGATTATCTAACCTATGGAAATAATAACAAAAATTTGAAATATCCTTTCATTGACTTAAAATATATTTGTATTTATGCATTTATGTATATATGGCATAAATACATTCTAAGAAAAACTAGCTTAGTAAAAATGCAATTTAAAACTAATGTTAAATAAACTAACATTAAATTCTTTACCATTTAGGAATTTCTGGAAAGTTCTAGAATTACAGGCATCTACACTTTAATTTCAATTTTACACCTGGTCTACTTATTTATGAAGAAGATCACCAATAATTATAGAAAAAGAAATTCTTAGAGAAATACCAGAATGAAGCTATATCATTAGAGTTGTTAAGGACAGTTATATTTGTAACTAGAACTGGGATTAACCTAATCAACTGTCAATAAGGCAATGGTTAAATAAACTATACATTTATATACTCTATGTTACTTATATACTAAGTTTATACATACAATGAAATACTATGTAGCCATTGAATAAAGTGAGTTACATTTATATGAACTGATAAGGGAACAATGTCTGTGATGTTTGTAAGTGAAGAATAGTAAATTACAGAACCATATATATAGCATGAGACCATTTACCTAAAAATCAAAACAACAACATCTATGCATATTTATAGAGTATGTTTGTGAAGCATAGAGAAAGATCTGGAAAGAAATGCTCTTAACTATTAACAAGGTTTAACTCTTGGGAGGAAAATGTGAATAGGGACCCTCACTTTTATTCTAGATTTCTCTATTGCTTGAATTTTTATTAAGGAACATGCATTTTGTAATTTAAAACGTTTCAGGGGCGCCTGGGTGGCTCAGTCGGTTAAGCATCTGACTTCAACTCAGGTCATGAACTCTCAGTTCGTGGATTTGGGCCCTGTGTCAGGCTTTGTGCTGACAGCTAGATCAGAGCCTGGAACCTATCTTCAGATTCTGTGTCTTCCTCTCTCTCTCTGACCCTTCCCTGCTCACGCTGTCTCTCACTGTCTCTCAAAAATAAATAAAAAAACATTAAAAATTTTTTTTTGAAGTTACAGAAAAGAATGAATCAAAATCAGTAATAACTTATAGTGTCTTGATTTAGCTAGGCCAGACCTAACAAGATCTCATTTTATTAATAACACACTCTTATAACGCTTATTATTTGGTTAAAAAAAATAATTGTAAGACATGGAGTATTTCCTCTGGGCTTGGTGATGGCGCCCTCTTGTGACCAGTGAGGGGATGTCAGTCTATTACCATTCCCTTAATACGAGGTGTAAAGATGTACTAAGGGCAGAGTACACAGAGTACGGTAGCAGGGGGCATCAGATGGCAGCTAACACTTTCCAAAGGAGACTCTTTGAATGTCCTTAGATACTATCAGTAGAGTGTAGGCTTTAATTAATTATGCCTTATATCCAGAACAATTGTAATGTCTGGAGTCTTTCCAGCTTGCTCACTGTGAAATACTCTCAAGGTACCTTCTTTCTTGGGCCATTTGGAAACTACTTTCAAGCATGGCTGTGTTTTCATGGGACATTAGGTGGATGTGGGCGGGTCAGGGAGAAGACTGGAAGTAGAGATGGGCTGAATGTTTTTATAAGGGCCAAGGTGTCTTTTCATAGCTAGAAAAAGTGGGAGAGGACCAGAAATGAGATGGGCCAGCGAGAAAAAGCATCTCCACACATAACGAGTACCAGTACAAATTAGGAAGGTCAAAGAGCTGTGCACGAATCGTTACAAAATGACTTTAAACATACTCTTTTGTCTTCACTATTCTAACAGCTTAAAATGGTGACAAAGTAGCTAAAGAGTAACAGGTACAGAATGGAATCACTGCAGAGTCTCTACACAATCCTTTAACCGAGGGATCTAATTATGTAACCTATGTTCTTGGGTGTGTGTGTGTGTGTGTGTGTTAGCTGTTAAGGTAAGGACACCCGCCCGCCCCCCTGACTGCCACCCCCATCAAAGATCACCTGGAAAACACTTACGTAAAAAAGAGGTGGGTTTTGGAGGTTTGGGTGAAGGTGAAGGACAGGGTCCAGGCACCGTAGCTTGCACAGTGAGGTTAAGGTTGAAGGTTCCATTAAGCACATACGTGTGATTCAGAGTTGGATTGTTGGAAACAAAAAGACCAGTATTATCTCCGAAGTTCCACTTGTAGTAAATGGCCGACTCATTGAGGAAGTGACTGGGGTCATGAATCAGGACAGTGAACATAATGGGGAGGTCCCTGAGGAAGGTTTCATCAGATAAATTTCGATCATTCTTCTGGTACATAGTCACAAACACAGGAATGTGATCTAAAAAATATGCCCAAAAGTAGAAAGAACACATGATTGCTTGATTCTAAGCTTCAATAACGCTTTCAGGTTAAAAAATTAAAATTAGGGATAATTCAGCATAATTTTCTCTTTTCCTATGCAAGTTCTCCAGAGTGTTCTCAAGTTATTCTGGAATCATAGACAGGGTAAAATATAATTTAATATATAAGCCTGGAAGGAACGTAAATGAATCACAACCTAACCCAGAACACTTGGCTCCAACTCTTAACCCACTAGTCACTAGAACAAAGTGCTTCACCACCGGTTAGAGCTCACACTACTCACCTGTTACCACATACACATCTTTCACTTTCGCAATAGGAACGAATGACCGTCGGTGTCTTCTATAAACAGCTACTTCCATGAGCTGAGGGCCAAGTGACACATTGGCTGTGTTCATAGAAACTCTTGCTGAACCCCGTCCTAATTTCTGGAAATACTGACCTTTGGGAGGATAGAAATTTTTAGTTATTGGCCACATTACATGATCATTTTAGGAAGTTGTTTCTTAATGACTAGTGACTGCCACATAGAGAGAGCTCTGGAAAAGGAAAATAAGGATGGGGTTGTGGTCCTGGGTGCTTCAGAAAGGAAGATGGTGATTATTTCATGTCAAACCTTACATAGCAAGCCCAGAGTTAAATAAATATAATTGTACATAGTTGGTTACAATGGAAAGAGCTGTTTAGTGGGATACTACAGTTAGTCCTTAGTTCGCAAATAAAACATTTTTAGAAGTGATCAGGCACTTGAAATACATACATTTGCCATAGAAAAGTGTCCAAGGGAGCTAAAAAAATCCAAAAATCTACCTTATTGTTGTAACAATATTACTATTTCATCTCTATCACTGAGCAGCTTTTTTTTTTTTAAGGGGACTAGAATCCTCCACTTTCTAATAGTATTTATATATATAAATGCAGTCAGTAAGTGATTTAAAAAGTAGGGTGTGATAGGTATTAAAAAATAATGCAGTGGTTCTGGTTCTATAAATACATTCCTAGGACATTTCTGACTCATTCTTTTTCTTTCTCCAGCCCTCACGTAAATCTAACTACCACTGGCTAGCTAGTGAGGGTAATTCCTCTCCTTCAGGGCACAGGGAGGTTTTTCTAATCCCACTGAGGCGACCAGCATAGATGTGTGATTGGAGCAGCGGGGATGGTAAGATGGATGCTTGTGGGGATGTGTAAGGACCATGTTTATTACATGGTCAAAGGTATCAGAAAAATATACCAATCTTCTTAGGGAGATGTGATGTGGGGTCCTCTTTACCTTGAGCAGGGGCAGTTCCGTTGGAGGTTGTAGGGGAAAGAGGTATCTCTCTGGGGGTTAGTTTATGTAAGGAAAATATTAGCCTGGGCATTGAGAGACCACAGAGGCAACTGGTAGTTGAAGGAAATTATCAGTTAATGCAGAGATGTTGGAATATGGAAATTCAAAAGTCTTGTTAGAAAAACAGCAATTTCTGGGCTAAAGCTGATTTTTAAATTTTTAAAAAATGTTTTTATTTATTTTTGAGAGACAGAGAGAGACAGCACAAGCAGGGGAGGATCAGAGAGAGAGGGAGATACAGAATCTGAAGCAGGCTCCAGGCTCTGAGCTACCTGTCAGCACAGAGACCGACGCGGGGCTGGAACCCACGAACCGCGAGATCATGACCTGAGTCGAAGCCAGACGCTTAATTGACTGAGCCACCCAGGCGCCCCGAAAGCTGATATTTAATAAAGACATCCTAACCAGCTAAATTAATGGATGTTAACTGGGCTAAAAAGATATTGGAGTGTTAGTGAGCGTACATGACTCCATGCAAACAGTAAGGTCAAAGAAATGATGACATGTGGCGAGTTGACTGCCAGGGCCGTGAAACAAGTCAGCCTTCAATCCTGATTTAACCAGATGGGCATAATATTTGATCTATATTTTGTACTTCGTTAAGCTGATGTACACTGTTAATATTTGTTTTGATTTAGAAATGACTTAATTGTACAAAGAAACTTTCTCTACAAAACATTTAGAAATTTGGGGCCTGGATGATTGTAGCAGTTTTTATACATACAGAGCGAGGTGACATTTTTAACTAAGAACTTATCAGCTTTGCTAATTATAACCTAAATTTGTACCTCTTAAAAATAATCACTTCACCAATAATAAAACAAAAATGGTGACCATGTGTGCTGAAAAAAAAAAGGTAGACTATGTCAAAGAAGAATAGTAGTTAGATTATGTTATTTCTACACAATGGAATATTATGCAGTCATTAAAATAATGTACATAAAGAATTATAATAGTAGAGTCAAATGCTTATGATATTCAACAAAAATGTGTATACATTATAATGTTAAGAAATACTAGCAAAAAAAAAAATCCCACCATTGTATTAACAGTGATAACATCTGGTGTTCATTATATACTTTTCATTTGTACTTTTCTGCATTTTCCAAGTTTCCTATAAAGAGTGTAAGTTTCCTTCTTAAAAATTCTTTTGACAAAAAAAAAAATTAATGAAAAAATCAAATGCCCATCTGTGTGCCATTCAAATAAATATTAATATTTTTCTCATATTACTGTGTTAGAAAAAAATTGAGTAGTTTTATTTTAAAAAAGAAAACTGAATCCATTTTTTTCCATCTTTAAACTCTTTAGGGTCCCAAAGATTTGCTAAGGCTAAATAAGATTTTCTTTTTGTCCCTTACCCTCCACTCCAGCTGGGGAAAGTTAACAGAATAATTGTTGTGAAACTCTTAGTGTGTTAGAATTCTTGATTCTGGAATAAGAAAAGAGAAAAAGGGCAAACTTTTAAGGGAAGGTAAAGAAGCAGATAAGAGGGTTTTGTAAAAAGTCCAACCAAGTGTGTGAAAGACGTAGACAAAATTCCATCTCTTCCATCCAGGGTGGTGAGGGAAAGGCCTTCCGTCAGGGAACACGTGATGGCCTGGGCTGCTGCCGCTTCCCCAGTCAACCTCCTCCGTCCAGTTGTAAACATATGGGTCAGGAGATGGACCAGTATCTAAACGGAGAAAGACAAGCCAGGCTTGTGATGTGGACTCAGAAAGCGCGATGCTCATCACAGAATTAAACATCTTTTCCTCTTTCTCATAAATAGAAACATGTTGGACAACCAAGACCCTCATATTCAGAATTCATCTGGTGGTGCACATTTATGACCAAATAGGTTATACTTCAGTAAAAGTTTCATCTAAAGCAATTATTTAGAAAGGTTCAATCTAGAGATGTTGCAATATATTTATTTTTAATATTAGATCTCTGAATCACAACTGTATTCAAACGAAACTGAAGGATGCTTTATCTTTTTATGTTGATACTTCTTTCTGTAGCTTTTTTTTTTTCCCCTTTCCTGAGTCATTTGGCATCAATTGACTCTTTAGTTTTAAAGATTTTGGTACGCTTCTCCTATAAATACGGACATTCTCCTACATAACCTCAGTGTCATTACCACTCCTACTAAAGTCCAATCAAGGGTCATATACTACATTTGGCTATTTTGTCTCTTCAAATGATCAGAAAAAAACAGAAATAAATATGGCAAAAAGTTACAATTGTTGAGTCTAGGTAGAAGGAATTTGTATACTCAGTGTATCTGATTTCAACTTTTTTGTACATATGATATAATTCTTCTTTTTTTTTTCTTTTTAAAAGTAACCTCTATACCCAATGTGGGGCTCAAACTAATGACCCCAAGATCAAGAGTTGCATGCTCTACTGACTAAACCAGCCAGGTGTCCCAACACATTTGGTTTTTTTTATGTCACTGATATTTTTGAAGAATCTTTTTGTCAATTTATTATTCTTTTTTTAATTCTTAAAATGTCCCAAATAGCTAGTGAGAGTCCCTTCACGCTGGCTCCTGTGTCCTTGTGATGTGTCCCCATCAGTCCTTGAACATTTCCTCACTTCTGGGTGGGCTCACCTGGCACTTTCCCTGCCCTAGACCTGGAATTGGTATTTTCTTCAAAGATCCCTAGTTCCTTAAAAATTTTTTTTAAACATTTTTTCATTTTTTTTTGAGAGAGAGAGACAGAGCACAGTGGAATTGGAAGAGAGAAAGGAAGATACAGAATCTGAAGCAGGCTCCAGGCTCTGAACTGTTAGCACAGAGCCTGACGTGGGGCTTGAACTCACGAACCATGGGATTCTGACCTGAGCCAAAGTTGGATGCTTAACCGATTGAGCCACCCAGGTGCTCCGTCCCCTAGTTCCTTTTAGTGGTGATGGATATTATATAAAATTTTTCATAAGTCACATGGACTCCTTTATATAAAAATGCCCAGAAAGCTAGATTGTCATTTGAAATATTCATAAAAATCAGTTTTAGAAAAGAAAATTATTACAAAATATTAATCACATAACAGTTAAAAAAATATCAAATCTTTTTTGTACAGAATCTAATGTACAATTCCTAATAGGAAGGTGATAAATTAATAAGGAATGAACACATTGACAACCTATTAGAAGTTGTAAGTAATACAATCAGATCATAGGGGTGCCTGGGCAGCTTAGTCAGTTAAGTGTCCAACTCTTGGTTTTGGCTTAGGTCATGATTCCAGGTTTGTAGGATCGAGCCCCACATCCAGCTCCATTCTGTCAGCACACAGCCGGCTTGGAATTCTCTCTCTCCTCCTTCTGCCCCTCTCCCCACCCCTGAACTCACACAAGCTCTCTCAAAATAAACAGACATAAAAAAAATCAGATCATAAGTGCATTTAACAATCTTGTCAATGATCAAAGAATCTCAGTAGTTAGTTCAGAGTTTTTGAGAATGTGCAGTTCTCAAGACAGTTTCCCTTGATACGTTTGTGTTCATTTGTGCTCTTTAACGTGTACAAAGAGCTTACCTCTTTGAGAGCAAAGCAAAACCAAAATATACACATTTGAGCATTTGCGCTAGCCACACGTTGGCATAAGCGATACTTGTGAGCAGAAATTCATCTCAAGAGAAAACGTCTGTCAAAGTGGCTATTCTTTGAGTAGCCAAAAGAAATCCAAGTAATTGAACCAAAATCTGAAAATTGACAAGGTATTCTCTGGCTAATCAACTAGACACTAAGAGAAGGCCAAGTGTGACAATAGAACTTTTGAAGAAGGTTCTAAGCAGCAGAAAGCCATCAGTTTGCTCAAGTGGGTTTGGCTAATGTTGATGTAGGAACTGGGTGGAGTAACAACCCCCCCCCCCCCCCGCCCCATTATCCAATTTGAGTAGAGGGCGTCACGAGATAATAGCACCTTGTGTGTACAGAAGTACGTGTGAGCCTTTCAGTTCACGAGAAGGGGCTCCAGTAGTTAGGAGAACTAGCCTGCTCCCGTGGCATGGATAACATTCCTTACCATTTCTGCAGTTCTTCTCATAAACTATGTTGCCATTGACATCTTCCATTTGGCATCTGGGAAATACCAGGTTTACCACAAATGTTATATTTGAGCCCACAAGGGCTGGTGAATCACTGGTCAGAATCGCCTGCACATGGCCTCCTAGGACATAAAGAAGTGCAGCTTAATGATGAAGCATCTTTTTCCTTTCACTGATAAACAAAGAAGTGTTAAACCCACTAATAAGGACCAGAGCATCCTTATGCCTTTTTAAAATATTTGTCTTTTTTTTTTCTTTTTTTTTTTAAATAATAAGGCCCACACCCAGTATGGGACTTGAACTTGTGACCTGGAGATCAAGAGTCCTGTGCTCTACTGACTGAGCCAGCCAGGAGCCCTCCCATCTTTATGCCTCTTTACGATAAATTATGTTCTGGATTCCTAATTTTTGCTTTCAGAGTACAACATTCTAGAAGACAAAAAAATTTTAAAAAGAAGTCAAACTAATTAAAGAATTATCTAAGCATAGAAAGAACATTTACTTAAAGTTAAAAAAAAACCTGTTTAATCGAAGACACAAGTTTTAAAGGTTTGTTCTTTTTAGACTCAAAACCAATGACTGAAGGACTCATTCTTTCATGCAAATGGCAAGATACTCACTTTCTGATAAACCACACATCTGAGTTGGTCAAAACCACTCCGGAGTCTCACATCTTCTGAAGAGGACCATTCCCATGTTAGGTAAATAGATTTGAGGCGAAACCTGCTTGCTCTCCCAAATCTTCCAAGAACTACAAACTTACCAAGATCTGAGGTGATTAACTTTTTGTGTGTGACTTAAAGGGGTAGTGATGAGATCAGGGAAGATTGCTAAATCCAGGCTCCGCTCACTGAGGAGAGCACGTTGGTCCTCAGAAGCAACACCAGCCATGTGATCTCCAAGTCTACAATCTACAAGAGTGACTTAGGTAAGAAAGGATAGTTGTTTGCCTTGAGTCTTCTGACTCACCTTTCCAGGAGTTTTTCCACCTCGAGTCTCCCCTTTTCCACACTGGATACAGTTTTTCATTCCATTCATTTTCATCTGAAGACCAGCCATTGAGTTGGCTGTACTCCCTCCTCATATAGCCAGAAGTCGTTTCATTGCCCAGCACATCATGAAATCCTATATCAATATTTGAAAAACAAATTATTTTGTCTATTTCAATCTTTATTTAGTACTTACCTAAATAAAAATGAAGCAACTTTTCATTTCATAAGCTTGGAAAGTCAGACTTGATATTTCCAATATGTCAAACAAATAGAAGTTTATTAAAATTTTTTAAATATTTATTTTTGATAGAGGGGGCAAAGAGAGTGAGTGAGCAGGGGAGGAGCCAAGAGGAGGGGGACAGAGGATCTGAGCTGGTCTCTGAGCTGACAGCAGAGAGCCCGACGGGGGGCTCAAACTCATGAACCGAAAGATCATGATCTGAGCCTAAGTTGGACGCTTAACCAATTAAGCCACCCAGGTGCCCTGTGTTTTTTTAAAATGTCTACTGGAAATAGCTTAAATAAAACTATTCAGATCCTCTTTCTGCACTTTAAATGAGAAAAATTTAAAGGAAAAAATTACACAAAGTCATTATTTCTTAGCCATTATTTGGTTTCTCAACACATATTCTCTGAATATTTGGATTTGATACAATATAATTAGAAAAACACTGCTACCAATGATAAATGTGCTCTTGGCTAAAAGAACGCCAGGCTGAGGAATGCCTCCAGGTTTCCAAGAGATGCAAATCAGTACTGGAGAGCCCACTGTGGAACAATCTAATTTTTTTTACAGCCCAGTGTATGGTCTGACTTGGTGAATGTTCCTTCCATATACATTGTGTAATCTATGGTAGTTGTTTTTTTTTTTTTAAACATCATTTATGTTAAGAGCTAGTTGATAGTTTTTTTTTTTTTTTACCTTTTTTAAAAAAAACTTTATTTGACAGAGAGAGGAGAGCACACACAAATGGGGAAGGGGCAGAGAGAGACACACAGAATGTGAAACGGGCTCCAGGCCTGAGCATTCAGTGCACAGCCGATGTGGGGCTTGAACCCACCCACCATGGGATCATGACCTGAGTTGAAGTCGAATGCTTAACCAACTGAGCCATCCAGGCAACCCAATAATGCTTTTTGAGATTTCTACGTTTCTACTGATTTTCTGTCCACTTGTTATTTCAATTACTGAGAGAGGATTGTTAAAATCATCAGCTATAATTATGGGATTTGCCAATTCCTTCAGTTCTATCACTTTTTCTTATTATTTTTAAGAGAGAGAGGAAAAGAAAGAGCAGAGGAAGAGGGAGAGAGAGAATCTTAAGCAGGCTAGATGTCCAGCACAGAGCCCGATGTAGGGCTTGATCTCATCACCTGAGCCAAAATCAATAGTCAGATGCTCAATTGACTGAGCCATTCAATCGCCCCCTGCTTAATGTATTTTGAAGCTTGGTTTACAAGTGTGGAGTCTTTTTCATGAATTTATCCTCTTACTGGTAGGAATTGCCCTTTATGTCTGGTAATAATATTCCTCGTTCTGAAGAAGTCTTTGATAGTAATGCTTAGTGGTTACATCTTTTTCCATTCTTTTACTTTTAATAAAAATTTTAAAAGTGTATTTATTTATGAGAAAGAGCAAGCAGGGGAGGAGCAGAGAGAGAGAGGAAGAGAGAGAGAGAATCCCAAGCAGGCTCCACAGAGTCAGTGCAGAGCCCAATGCAGGGCTCAAACTCAGAACCATGAGATCATGACCTGAGCTGAAGTTGGATGCTTAATCGACTGAGCCACCCAGGAGTCCCCTACCCTTTTAACTGATTTTTATTTTTATATTTGAAGTGGTTTTCTTATAGAAGAATATTGGTTTTTTTTAATCTTCAGAGTGTTTAGGTAATTTTACATTTAATGTTATTGATATTGTGGGATTTAAATCTACCATCCTGTTATTTTTCTATTTGTTCCATCTGTTCTTTGTTCCTTTTTTTTTTTTTATGGGGTTAGTTTTAGAGTTTATTTTATCTCCTCTTCTGGCTTATTTGCTATATCTTTTTGTGTGGTTGTTCCAGGGTTTATAAAATTCTAATTCTTTGGAAATTCTTCCTCATCTTGAGTTGGTCATCTTTTCCCTTGCCTGACAATTCCAGCGCTCACATGGCCTCTCCTTTCTTTGAGGATTGTAGCAGGTTGGTTGGTTGCCTGCCTAGCAACCATTCCAGCCAGCACCCCTGCTCTGCGCCCCCCTTGCTACAGAGCTTCCTTCTAACATTCCAGATTTCAAAGGCTGACTTTCCTAGCTTTCTTTATGGTAAGGGCAGGAGCAGATGATTAGAACCTGGCCAATCAGAGCTGAGAGGAAGTCGTCTGAGGACTTCTGGGAAAGGTTTTCCTCCTTCATTAAAAAACAAAACAAAACAACTAAGAAGAACCACCTCCATTTTTTTCACATCAGAAGTGATCTGGGAGATGGCAATATAATGATGTGATGCCCCAGAGCTGTGACAGCCATACTTAGCCGTAAGGGCACAGGTCTGAAGAAGCAAGCCAATACACTGAATGTCAGAATGGAAGGATGAAAAGAGAGTTCTTGATGCTGTTAAGCTCTTCATCTAGCCTTGCCTGCACCTGGACTGGTTGAGGTAACAAGTGTCCTGCTCAGCCCCTTTGAGTCTCCCAGTATTCACAACCAGAAGCTTAATGGTCTATAACCCACAGCCAGCCCCTAATCATACACTGCCTTAAACTGTCTTCTCATCAACTCACATGGTCTTGTGTCATCTGGACCAGAAATCCTGTCTTCTCTTAAATACTGGAAGAGAACTTCCAGAAGGTGTGGTATTTGGTATGTGCTAAGAGAAGCCATGTTGAAAGGATACCACTAATCTCTGTCCTCTAGTTTTCCTTTTTGGAGGTGGAGGGAACAGCCTGTTGTTTCCTTCTCATAAGGAAGGAGGATGGAAGGGGAAAGAATATTGAAATGAATACTGAACAATCTGGAGACCCCATGATGGGTGAATGTGATAAACCTTTGTTTCTCGTCTTGATTTTGTTACTAAACAGGCTGTGTGACCTCAGGCCATGTCTTCTCAGGGCCTCCAAATCAGACAGAAAACAGGACAAAAACCAAATGTCTTGTGATTCTGTGGGATTGTTTTTATTTGGAAATGGGAACTAAGTGAAGGCAGGTTTATCAGTCAGGGTTTATAACTGGATATTCTTTCTAACTGAGTCATGGAATGGTATACTATTCAATGTGGAAAGAACTAACATTAGTTCAAATCACTTCATTTTATGAGATGAAGAAATTCAGCCTAGAGAAGTGACAGGACTCACTCAGGGTCACCTTTTATGGAGTAGAAATGAAGATTCACACCTTTTGATTCCCAGGACCTATTTTTCCCACTGTTCCAAAGAGTCTTCCTCTTCCTCAGAGAAAGTCAGTGTTTCCGGAAACATAATCAAAATACGGGTTTCTCCTCTGATTCTAAATGTCGGCAGTCAAGGAAAAATACAAACTTAAAAGAGTGACAGAATAGATACACAGGTCCATGGAACGGAATGAAGAATGTAAAAATAGATCAACTCAAATATGCCCTGCGGGTTTTTGACAGAGATGCAAAAACAACCCAACGGATTTTCGAAAGATAGCCTTTTCAACGAATGGTGCTCTGAAAAAGTGAAAAGCATAGGAGAAATTTTCAGTCTCTAGACTAGGCAAGAATTCTTTGACTTGACATTAAAAACAGGATCCAAAAAAGAAAAAGTAGGCCTCATTAAAATGAAAAACTTTTGCTTTGTGAAATAACATGTGAAGAAAATGAAAAGGCAAATTGCAAAGTAGGAGAGAATATTTGCAAACCACATTTCCAATAAAGGACTGATATCTAGAATATATAAAGAATTCTCAAAACTCAACATTAAAAAACAATCTGATTTAAAAATTGATAAAAGACCTGAACAAACATTACACTGAAGAGAATGTACAGACGGCAAAAGAAACACATGAAACCATGTCCAGTATCATCAACCAGTAGGGAAATGTGCATTAAAAACACAATGGGAGATCACGACACACCCAGCAGAATGACTAAAATAAAAATAGTGACGTATCGAGCGTAGACGAGGATTTGAAGACAGCACATCACTCATATGTTGCTGGTGGGAACATAAAACGGTACAGCCACTCTGGAGAACAGTTTGGCAGTTTCTTGTAAAACTAAACATGCAATTAACATGCAACCAAGCAGTTGCACTCTTGGGCTTTTGTCTCAAAGAAATGGAAACATATCGTCACACAAAAACCTGGACATGGATGTTCATAGCAGCTTTCTTCATAGTGGATCAAACTGGAAAAATCCAGATGTCCCACAATGGGTGAATGCTTAAACTGTGGCATATCCTATACTGTGGAATACTACCCGGTGATTAAAAAAAAAAAAAAAAGAACCATTGATGTGATAAAGAAGAACTATTGATACATGCAACAGCTTCAGTAAATTATGTTGAGTGAAAAAAGCCAGTACCTTCAAATTACATACTGTAATGATTCCCTTTATATAACATCCCTGAAGTAAGAAAATTATAAAAACGGAGAATGGATTAGCAGTTGCCAGGGCAGGAGGTGGGGTAGGAAAGGGACGCAGCTTTAAAAGGGTATGAGGGCCCCTTGTGATGATGGAATAGTCTGGTATTTTGACTGTATCAGTTTCAATACCTTGCCTGTTATACTGTATAATCATCATGTAAGATGTCACCATTGGGAGAAATGGGGTCAAGGGTACAGGGGACTCTCTTTGCCTTATTTCTTAAAACTGCATGTGAATCTACAATGACTTCAGAAAGTGGACTTAAAAATAAGACACACTCAACAGTAAGCAGGTTTTAAAAGAAAAAAAAAGAGGTGGGGGGAGGGGAGGGCTAGAAGTGAAGGGAAATGGATCCCACCCAGCACCCCTGTGGCTTTTCTCTCTCCTTTCTAGAATCTCTGCTCTGTCTACCAGCAGACAGGCGGTGGCCAGGTTGGCTGTTAATATCTTTATCGTTACCTACTCTTGCCTCCTTTTAACCAGAGCTATGATTGGAAAGGGGCAAGGAATTCCATGGTGTTTGGATACAATGGTAAATTCTACCCATCCTTATGTTTTTCTGGACAGAATATTTAGTCTAGGGCAAGGTGAAGACATAAATGATGGGTTTTGTTACACTTTGCCTAGTAAGTTGGGACTCCTCTCAAACCCACGGCCAATATTTAAGGCCAGGCCAATCCGTTTCTCCGAGCAGAATTAGTATTGGTGGAAAGAAGGCTAGAATTAGGCACAGGGTCTCCACTGACTGTCAATTTCTCTGTCCCTCCATCTCCTACAACTGTAGACTCTAGGGAATTCTGTCCTGGGAACTATACTGAGGTAATACCATTGCCACCTTGTAGGACTCCTACTCCAGCACCTTCTGTTAGCTAAGAACCCCATTATCAGTTTTGAAATGAGGAAATGAAAGCTCAACGCTGCTAAGTCACTTGTGGCCCAGTCCCGCGGCTGGTAGGGAACCCAAGTCTGTCCAACTGCAGGAAGGAGAGTGGTTGTCTTGGGCTTTCTTCCTCTTAATTGCTGTGTAGCCTGGGGCAAGTTACTTGCCTTCTCCGTGGCTAGGTTCCTTGTCTAGGAAAGGCAATCATCAACAGAGCCAGCCTCCCAGCCCTGGCACCCTGAGAAATCCTTTCTTCTGGACTCACTCATCAAAGACACGGTGTCTCTTCCCCAACCTAGTTACAAGAGATTGGGGGCCGGGGTCAGGGCGGCAGGGGTGTTCCAGCGACTGGCCCGGCCCAAGCCTCACCACTCAGCCACTAGGAGAATGTGCTGTGCCTCGGGCTGCTCTACTCCTGCCCCCTGTCCAGGGGGCTCTGCAGCCCCAGCAGCCCCTTCTCACACCTCACCCCTTTTTGAGCCTCTCTAGCCTTGGGGAAACTGCATTCCAGGGGTACCAGCAGTTCCCTCTCTTCCTCTCTCGACTCAGCATTCCTTCCGGGATCCCACCCTGCAACCTAATTAAAAGACTTTTCCTTCTCACAAGGAGGAAGAGGATTGAAAAGAGGGTTTGCATGGGCGCCTAGCCCGTGCATCCAGGATTCTGCTAGAGCACAAGTGGTCTCAGCAGATGCAAAGCAAGACCTGGACTCTTGGCCCCTGAACTGTTGAATAGGGTGAGGACCATCTGCTCCTTAGAGGTGGTTATGGGGAGTACATGAACGATGTCCGTGCGGCAGTCACAGAGCAGCTACACACGGTCAGGAGGTAGACACCGGCCCCTTCTCTATGCCTACCATCCTCCCTCCACCCCCCCATGGAATTGTCTGGCACAATCAGGACCCCTGGACTTTTAAAGTGTTCTTTTTTTAATGTTTATTTTTGAGAGGGAGCGTGCGTGCAAGTGGGGGAGGGGCAGAGAGAGAGAGAGAGAGAGAGAGAGAGAGAGAGAGACAGAATCCGAAGCAGTCTCCAGGCTCTGAGCTGTCAGCACAGAGCCACCCAGGCACCTAAGGACCCCTGGACTTTTCATCAGTGAATGTTCCTATTCTGTTTCAGTGAGGTAGGGTGGACCTCCTGAGTGATGTGAAATTCACTTCCCTCTCCCACTGTACCTATCTGCAGGAGCATGGGGGTAGGCGACCACTGCCACCCATCCCCTGGACAGACCAACAGGGCCGCACACAAGCACAGGGGACCGAAGCCTTGACTTTGCATTCCAATTACAAGAGGAGCTTTTTTAAGCAAGGAGGCTCCAAGCTCACTTCCAAAGATTCTGCTCTCATTGATCTGGGCCTCAGCATTGTTAGAAAATCCCCAACCTCTAACATGGGACTAGAATGGAGACCCAGGGCTTCGGCTCTGCTCTTAGTAACCGGACTCAAACAGCAGCAAGCTCCGGCAGGTCTGTGGAAAAAATCTCAACAGGACTAGCAACAGCTTCTGGGCTGGGATGATTAGCGAGCCTGTCGCTCTATGGCACTAGATAGAAACTAGACCAAGTTTAGTGGGTGCCATTGCTTTGTTCTCAGGGCAGGGACTGTTCCCCTCACACTCCAACCTACCTGTGTGTAGGCAGAGAGAAGGTGGCAAGTGCGATGGGGAAAAAGCTCCTTAAGAGAGGGGCTGCTTGGCTCTTACTTTCCAAGAGCCAGAAGCAAAGACCAGAGCTGGAGACCTTTGGCTTTGGTTTCAACATTCCCAAATGTTTCCCTTCAGAAGAAATGAAGGAGCAAGAAAGCTTCCTGAGGAGCTTCAAGAAGTTACCTCCTGGGTTAAATGACAATACTTCAGACAACCCATCACTTTAGCTGATAGACAAAGAATGGGTTAAACACAAACTCAATTACTCACGTTTGGCGGCATCAAGAGGTAATCTTGCAGCCAGAAGCAGAAATCCCAGCAAACAAAAGAGACATTCCATGCTGAATTCTCACAGACCCGGGCAATCAAGGTTTTTTAGTTGTTATTTATTATTATTTTTTTTTAACTCCCCTGGCTCCACCCGCTAAGAGCAACAGTGCTCTTCTGGCCTCTGCTGTGCCCCACTCCTTATTTTAATTAAATACAGGGCGCCTCAGGGCAGATCATGTGATGGTATTAAGCAGTCTTGCCTGATCTGGTCTCTGGAGTTCAAGCTCTTACAACTCATGTGCTTCTGACTCACTCACTCACTCTTAGCATCTATTCTCTTTTTTCAGATGTGCACCATTTCAATGTTTTGATTCCACATTTCTAGTTAAAGGGACTTCCTTTCCTTTGGACACTGCTTTAATATCGTTCATCAAACAAAATTTCAATCTCCAACCTCCTTAGCAACTTGCTGTGGTTCCTTTGCGGAGTCATTCACCCAGCTCCTGTGGCCATGTCACAGCTGGGCTTTTTTGCTCTACTTGAGATGCCCAGCTCTGCCCAGGGCGAACCAGTGCTCGTACGTTCCCTTCCCCCAAGAGGAGACCCAACTGGGGGAGTTAGCTCTTCAATCATTTGAAATTGGGATGACATATATGGATAATGGCATTTGTTTGCCAGAAGGTGCTTGGAACAGCTGCACAGGGCCTCCAGTTGCTGAGAAATATACTTAAAAGCCCATTTTAAGAAATCTGTGCAATTCCATATAGCTTTTGGAAGAACCTGCATCATTTCTAGTAACTGCTCTCAAAGTGTTCACATGTCAGACCATCCGAGGCCAACTGCATAAAACATACTGTGTGTTTCACATTCCAGAGAGCAGGCATTGAGCACAAAAACACGCTGGCCTGGAACATGAATTTTATATAATCAAATCATGTTTGGTATAGAATGTGCAGAAAATGTGGCAACATGAACACTTGACTACATGTGATCTTTGTCTAAGTCACATCCGCATGACCATCTTCAGTACATATGAAAGTCCTAGTGGGGGTGAGGTAAAATTCGGGGTGCTAGTTTATGATTCAGTTGTACTAACAAGGAATAGAAACTGAAGCCCACCAAGCAGGTGTGGCCAGCTCTCTACCCTAAGGCCACAACTCAGCTCTTTAAAGCTCCTTTTGCAGACTTGGAAGCCAAGAAAAAAAACATCCCGGGAAACATATTCATGATTAAAACAAAGCTATTTTCAAACAGGGATGAATAAATGAACAGTGGAATTATTTATTTTATGTAATATGAATCATCTATATAGTTCTGTTTGTTTTTTTCCAACCAACGGTACAACTTTTATAATTAAAAAAGGCCTTTCAGTTTAAAGAAAACTTACTGTTGACATTTAAATATTATTGCCTTTTGTAACTGACGATTCTAGCTTTTACGTTTGGCCACATTAGCTACTTCTGTTGCTAACTAAATTGGAAGTATCAAACTCTTCTGCAACAAAACCTTAATAGGGAGACAGACACAGTTTTAGGTCTTCTCTCCTTGTTCCTTCCAGGGCAGACAGCAATGACTAGGGCAATAGGCGAAACTGACTGCAGCTGGAAGGAGGTGAAGGGGAAACCAGAAATTAGTTGTTCATTCCAAAGCACTACAAATTGCACGGATCATCTGTGCCTTGATTGCCAACAGCTGACAGCATATCAAGTCATTTACTTCTGAGGTTTTGTATACAGGGTGAATGTGGGTAAGAAATAGGCAAGTGTTTTTTTTTTTATTTAATTTTTTTATGTTTATTTTTGAGAGAGAGAGAGCAAGGGAGGAGCATAGAGAGAGGGAGACAGAGGATCCGAAGCAGGCTCCAAGCTAACAGCAGCAAGTCCCATGAGGAGCTTGAACTCACGAACTTTGAGATCATGAGCCAAAGTTGGATGTTCAACCAACTGAGCCACCTAGTTGCTGCTCAAGTGTTATGTAATAAAATCATATTGTGAATCAAGTTTAGTTCATTGTAAGAAGGGAACCATCTCAGTTACTTGGTATCAACAACATGATTATTCTGTTTGGAAACCATGCTGAGAAAATAGTCAGCTTTGGAGAATGTACTAAAATGTCTAAGGGTCCTGGTTCCTGGGGCCCCTTGTGTGGGCCACAGTCCTAACTTGAGAAGCAGCCCCCAAGGGGTGACGACTCCAGCAGCCACCTGAAGGGGGATGTGGGCAGCAAGCAGCAGGCTCCAGGGAGTTAACTTTTAATTTTAGAAATTTCTAACCTCAGGCGCTCCTAGGTGGCTCAGTCGGTTGAGCGTCGACTCTTGATTCTGGCTCAGCTCATTATCTTGCTTAGGTCAGGATCTTCCTGAGATGGAGCCCCACATCGGGCTCTGTGCCTGGTCAGGGGAGCCTGCATGGGATTCTCCTTCTCGCCTTCTCTCTTCTCAGCCCCTCCCCCACTCGCACTCGTGCTCTCTTTTGCTCTCACAGTAAACTTAAAGAAATCTCAATTCAAACTGGTGTTTTTGAGTAAGATAATAAAAATTAAGGTCTTTTTCTCCCCAACTCTTATAAACTTTTGTTTATAAATTGTCACTGTAACGAACTGCAGAAACTTAGAAGCTTAAAACAACGCGAATCTGTTACCTTACCTTTCAGAAGTCAGACTTCCGAAATAGGTCTCAGTGGTCCCAAATCAAAGTGTCAGTAGGGAAGCTCTAGTGAAGAACCTGTTTTCTTGCCTTTTCCAACTTCGAGGGCCTCCCCAGTTTCCTGGTTGGCAATTCTCTTCCATCTTTAAAACCAGCAGTGGCCAATCTTTCTCACACGGAATCATTCTGATGCTGATTCTACTTCTTTCTTCTCTCACTTATAAGGGAATTTAGGATTACATTGAACTCACCTGGATAATCCAGGTGACTTGCCTTGTCTTAAAGTCAGTTGATTAGCAACCTTAATTCCATCTGCAATCTTTTTTTAAAAATTTTTTTAATGTCTTTTATTTTTTTGAGAGAGAGAGAGAAACAGTGCAAGTAGGGGAGGGTCAGAGAGAGAGGGAGACACAGAATCCGAAGCAGGCTCCAGGCTCTGAGCTAGCTAGCTGTCAGCACAGAGCCTGATGTGGGGCTCGAACCCATGAACCGTGAGATCATGACCTGAGCCAAGGCCGGACGCTTAACCGACTGAGCCACCCAGGCGCCCCTCCATCTACAACCTTAATTCCCCTTGCCATATAACATATTCACAAATTCCAGGGATTAGGATGTAGACATCTTTAGGGGCCATTATTCTGTTTATCACAGTTATACAACAGGTGACTTCACAAAAATTCCTTTTATGAAGATGAGTTTGTGATGAGAGCGGTCCTGGGAAGTACTTCTCAAAGATTACGAGACTTGTTGAAACAAAGGCTTTTATATTTGGCAGAGCAGAAAGGCAAGAATAAACTAAAGATAAAGGAATCAGTTCAGACAGAGAGAGAAGGCTCATGTGACTGCCTTGTCCTAATGTGGGCTTTTTAACATGTTATAATCAGAGTCATGGTTTTCAGATTTAAGCACTAACAAATGACTCAGAGACTTCTGTTTAGTATCTACTTCTTTGGTCTCTCCTGTCTGGCTTCTCTCCACATGAATAAGTAATTAAACTCCCTTGTTTCCAGGTTTACTAAGTTTTGAAATTACTCTTCCACCAAAATGTTTTTCCTAGATTTTCAGAGAAAGAGGAGAAAATGAATCACCAAGTCCATGCCTTCTTTTCTGGTCATTTCTGCAGTCACAAAGCATCAATGGCTGTTGTATGTTTAGCCTGATTTTGCACCTGAAGGAATTGGCTACTTGGTTCAGCCAAATGGATTTTTTCTTGGGTGCTGGCGGCAAACATTTTTTGACATAACTCTTCTACGGAGTTTGAAATCGCCCATTTGAAATGACAAAGAGCAGTAGGCTTAGAAACATGTGGATTATCACTCCTGAAGTCCTCGTTTCTCTGTATTCTTAGCCTAACAGGAGAGTCGGACAAAAGTTTGTTGTGTGAATGCAGTAGCAAAGATAAATGGGCTCCTTTCCTTTCTACCTTTGGTGCCCACAGAACAGTGGGACAGAGAAGGGAGAAATAGAATGGATCTATAGAAAGAGAAAGGAAGGAGGGGGCCAAAATAGAAATCTGAACGGAAACTTGGCTTCCACTTTTATGATAATTAGGGATTATCTAGAACTGTTTCAGCATCCTGGAGCAAGTGCATCACACTCATTCACTAGAGATTGATCGTAAGCCCAAGAAAGAAGAAGCTAGAAGAGAAATAAAAGGGGATTTTTGACTGTAGAGGAAAGGCCAGGAAACTGAAGATAGAACAGCATGTTGGATCGTTAGTTACGCTTATACCTAAATTTGTTTTTTCTTAAAAAGATTTTTTCAATTTTTATTTATTTTTGAGGGAGACAGAAACAGAGGCAGTGTGGGGGAGGGGTGAAGAGAGAGGGAGACACAGAATCCAAAGCAGGCTCTAGGGTCCAAGCTGTCCGCACAGAGCCCAATGTGGAGCTCAAACCCCAATGTACTAAATGCCTCTACATTGTTCACTTAAAAATGGCTAATACTATGTTATGTGAATTTCACCTTGACTTAAAAAATTACAATTCCTTGGCTGAAATTAACAACTCAGGCAATGACAGATGTTGGCAAGGATGTGGAGAAAGAGGAATCCTTTTGCACTGCTGTTGGGAATGCAAACCGGTGCAGCCACTCTGGAAAACAGTATGGAGGTTCCTCAAAAAAATTAAATATAAAAATACCCTACGAGCAATGGCACTACTAGGTATTTATCCAACGAATACAGGTGTGCTGTTTTGAAGGGGCACATGAGGGGCGCCTGGGTGGCTCAGTGGGTTAAGTGTCCGTCTTCGGCTCAGGTTGTGATCTCACAGTTTGTGTGTTCGAGCACCGTGTCAGGCTCTGTGCTGACAG
Source organism: Helogale parvula (assembly GCA_004023845.1). Lineage (NCBI taxonomy): Eukaryota > Metazoa > Chordata > Mammalia > Carnivora > Herpestidae > Helogale > Helogale parvula. Next base: position 59,984 of record PJEM01005969.1, read on the forward strand.
CTAGCTCAGAGCCTGGAGCTTGCTTCTGATTCTGTGTCTCCCTCTCTCTCTAACCCTTCCCTGCTCACACTGTCTCTCTCTGTCTCTCAAAAATAAATAAAAAACATTAAAAAAAAAGATTGCCTGAAGGGGCACATGCACCCCAATGTTTATAGCAGCGCTATCAACAATAGCCAAAGTATGGAAAGAGCCCAAATGTCCATCAACAGATGAATGGATAAAGAAGATGTGATACACACAGACAGACACACACACACACACACACACACACACACACAATGGAGTATTACTCAGCAATCAAAAAGAATAAAATCTTGCCATTTGTAACAATATGGATGGAACTAGTGTGTACAATGCTAAGTGAAATTAATCTGTCAGAGAAAGACAAATATATGGCTTCAGTCATGTGTGGAATTTAAGATACAATACAGATGAACACAAGGGAAGGGAAGCAATGATAAGAGAAAGAGTGAAGGGGGACAAAACATAAGAGACTCTTAAATAAAGGTAACAAACCGAGGGTCGCTGGAGGGGTTGTGGGTGGGGGGATGGGCTGAATGGACAAGGGGCATTCGGGAGGACACTTGTTGGGATGAGCACTGGGTATTTATACGAAAGGGACGAATCACTGGAATCTCTTCCTGAAATCATCATTGCACTAGATGCTAACTAACTTGGATGTGAATTTTAAAAAGAAAAAGAAAAACAGATTACGATTCTTTAAAAAATGTTAATGATTAACTTCTCAGTGCCCTTCATCAGGTGTGCCAGGTATGGTGCCAGGAACTGAGGATCCAAAGGAGAATCAGGAACCTGGTTTTCTGGGTATTCCAGTCCTGTTGGAGGCTGCAGCCCAGTGAGGGAGCACGTGTAGGTGCTGAGAGGGGGAATATGTCGGGGTGCACAGCAAGGGCACAAAAAAGTGGCTGTTCTGTTCCATCTGGGTAATGCTGTTCCATACAAATATAATGTGAGCCACAAAATTAATTTAAAACTTCCTGATAGCCACATTAAAAAAGTAATGAGAAACTGTTAAAATTATTTGAATACTATGCACTATGTAACTCGATATATCTAGAACATCATTCCAGCCTGTAATCCATGTATAAAATTATTAACAAGATCTTTTACATTCTTTTTTCCATGTGGTCTTTGGTATCCAGTGTTTACATTTACAGCATGGGTCACTTAGACCATGTGCCAGCTCACTAGCCCGTGTGCCAGTGGCTGGTGTATGGGACAGCGCCGCCCTGGAGGGACAGGAGAAGCTTCTCCAAGGGGTGAGGCATGGCCTGGGCCTCGTGCTGCTCCAGCACAGTTGTGGGGGACACAACCCAGAGGGGAGCAGAGGCCGGAGGGGGGCTGCAATCGGTCAGCTGTGAGGGCAACATGCTGCCAGGGTGAAGGGTCCATTCTGATTTTGATGGAAAGTGAGTGTAACAGGGAGTATATTTTAATGCACATCTGGTATTTTTTTCTCTGACTGATTTCCCAGGAGTGGAGATAAAGGAGAGAGGTAGAGCTGTCATTACACAAAATCGATTAATGACTATTCCCTGCCCCCAACACCCTGACTGTCCGTCTCCAGCATTCTTTTCAAAATGGTTATAAATCTTGCAAAACTTGGTTGTAAAACTTGTTCATTTCAACTTAATCATCAGTGTCTTGCTCAAGATGGTATTTTAGTGTTAGCCAAGAGTGGTATCTCACAAGGCAAGTGATTTCAAAAGTGCAATGTATGTCCCCATAGCTTAAAATTTTTTTAATGTTTATTTATATTTGAGAGAGAGAGACAGTGTGAGCAGGGCAGGGACAGAGAGAGAGGAGACAGAATCTGAAGCAGGTTCCAGGCTCTGAGCTGTCAGCACAGAGCCAGATGCAGGGCTCAGACTCACAAAGCCATAAGATCATGACCTAAGCCGAAGTCCGATGCTCAACCGACTGAGCCACCCGGGTGCCTCGCACATACTTTTAACTATAATTTCACTTCAAAATAATTGCAAACAGAAGAGTTACAGGAAGAGTAACTCCCACATACCCTTTACCCAGATTTACCAGTTTTAACATTCGGCCACATGTGCACGCTGACTTACATATACTTCTACATACTATACGCATTTATTCCTGTTATCATTTTATTAATGAAATATAAATTGCAGGCATTATGCTCCTTTACTCTTCTTCAGCTGGCATTTCCTAACATCAAGGGCAATTTATTAACATAAATACGGTGCAATTATCAAAATCAGGAATCTAACATCGACATAATATACACTATCTAATCCCCAGGTTTTTTTCAAATTTTTCCTATTACTCCAATAATATCCTTTTTTAAAAAAAGTGTTTGTTTTTGAGAGAGAGAGAGTGCTCAAGTAGGGAAAGGGCAGGAGAGAGGGGGACAAAGGACCCAAAGCCAGCTCTGTGCTGACAGCAGAGCACTTGATGTGGGGCTCAAACCCATAGGGCTCAAACTCATTCACAATGAGACCATTTCCTGGGCCAAAATTGGATGCTTACCTGACTGAGCCACCCAGACGCCCCTCTAATAACCTCTGTTAGGGCAATTCCCGCTCTGGTTCCGCCATTCAGGATCCAATCCAAGCTCGTGCACTATAGTTGTTACACTTCTTTCGTCTCATTTAATCTAGAACAAACTCTTAGCCCACTTTATCTTTCACATCATTAATATTTGTGAAGACTATTGGCCAATTTTTCATAGAGTGCCTCTCACTTTGGAGTTGTCTGGTACTTCCTGTGCTGAGGTTCAGGCTATGCATTTTGAACAGGACTGTCACATAAGTAATATTCCTGCCTTTTCAGGGCATCTCATCTTCCAGAATCTGCTGATCGCTTGCTCATTAAATTGAAAAAGATACGACTTACCCAGAAATTCATGCAATCTCTTAGCACAGGGCAAGGCATGGAATAGGTTCTGGAACATTGTTGACTGAGGTTTGGAGGCCTTATGTCAGTAAGAGAGGGCTACTCCAAAAGCCACATGAAATCTATAAAACAAATTAAAGTTTCATTCACATAAAAAGCGGCAAGCTTGTTTTGATGTTAGTATATGTGAGAAAATTCTGAATGTGTTTAGAATGTGATTTCACTGAAAATATTTACATAGATATATTGAGATATAGCTCACATACACAAGAATACTGTCTTCCTTATTATAACAGATCAGTGTTTATAAGAGTCTACATTCCAGAAGTTTCCCAGCTTATCCTCTTTACCTTCAGCATTTCTTTTATTAATCATGTAAATTGTGAAGCTTATTTAGCTTTGTAGCTAAATGGTGTATATTCATTCATACCTTATAAAATGAAACTGGGCTGGGGCCTCTGGGTGGCTCAGTTGGTTGAGTGACTGACTCTTGATTACAGCTCAGGTCACGATCTCGTGATGGAGATCACAGAGCCGTGAGGGGCTCTGTGGTGAGCATGGAAACTGCTTGGGATTCTCTCTCTCCCTCTCAAAATAAATAAATAACATTTATAAAATAATAAAAAAATGAACCAGGGGTTTTGCTCAATATCTCTAACAAAATATGGAAATACAAAAGTAACACGGCTCAGTGCAGAGTGTGCTCAGTTATAAATAACAGGATGGCACTCCAGAGCCCAGCTTCTCTGAGCAGAATCAGATTTAAGGTCCAGTACCACAGGCCTCAGCCTCACTTCCTCCAGGATCCGTGGATCCCAGCTTGGAAAGAAGATATGCCTTCAAGCTGTGCTGGCTCTCTTGGCTCCCTTTCTTCTCACCCATCAACCACAGAATGCAAATTCGATTACAAGTTTGAGTGCCTGCTTGTGCGGTGGGTTGAGGTGCGGATAACAATGGGAAGCAGAATTCCACAGTCTGTTCTGAATTTCTAGGAGAGGTTTGGAGAGTTGTCTGGTACTTCCTTGTGCTGGAAGAGCACAAGTGTTTGGAGAGACTATGGTTCATGGCAGTCATCAATGCTTTCAAGTTTAAAATTTTAAGTACGTTTTGCTGGGGTTTTTTTATTTGTTTGTTTGTTTTAATTCTTCACTACCTTCTAACATTAGGAAACATCTAAAAGTCAGGGCTATGCACAGGGCTGGTCAAGGCAGCTGCCCTTGTGAGGCAAAGTGTTTTATTTGCTATGTATGAGTTTGCAACTTCTCATCACACCCCATTCCCTCCAAATGTCTGTGGGGAGGACTGTGTGGATTGACTCCTTTATGTTCATGCCTGGATCACAGGCAGGAAGGGCTGTCAGAATGGGGCAGGGAGACAGTGTGGAGACAGATCCCACCGAAGAAGTCACAGACTGAACGGTCTTGGGAAATGGTGATACGGAGCAAGAAGAGCAGCCAAATGTTTTTAAAAGTCTATCAAACCCGCCCTATCATTAACGCTCTCCGTATGGAACTGGCATTTCAGGATTTCTAACTTTTAAAGTTATATTACTTTCCTTGTTTGTCCTTATTGGACGGTGCCTTCACTTGCACATGTGCTGAGTTCAGCCAGCAGAGGCAATTAAACAGAACGCGTAGCACGGAGTCTGAAGGATCAAAGGAGACATCTGTCGCTGCATGCTCTCGGGCCCACGGCTCTGATCACGAGGCCCCAGATCACAGGCTGGGCACCGGCTCCTGTCTCCTCCAAGCCTGTGGGTTCATGTCCAGCTCTTTCTTTTCTACACACAGCAGAGAACTCTGGTTGTAAGCCATTACTTACACGTAATAGTTGTGTTTGATTGCTTGCTTAACTCTTGCAAAAGAGGACTCCTGTGATCCTGATGTGCCAGCCATTAGTAATATGAGGGTTTTGAGGACAAGAGCTCTGTGGAACCCTATTCAACCCACAAGTGTGCAGCAGCAGAAGGAGCCTGGGGACTGGGGAGCAATACATTTTATTAGAAAGGGCCAACTTTCTAATAAAAAGCTAAAAAAGCCACTCAGCCAACTCTGATGCTTCTATGGTTTGAAAACCGTCTGAAACTATTTGGTAAAGACATGTGCTTGTAAAATGAGTCAGAGTCTTAGGAAAGATTGGAATTAACCTTCTGCTTGGCTTTGCTCATAACACATCGTTCAAACTTCTGGGCTGCCTTTCCAAGGTAAAACATGAGCCTCACCGTTTGTCAGCCTTGCGGCAGACACTATTTATTACTTACCCCAAAACCATTCTCTTACTCCTCATTCCCTGATGATCTTTGAGTTTTGGGGGGAGATCTCTAGTTCTCGGGGGAGGGAGGTCTGGCCCACAGTCCAGTGTGTGATCCACTTCTGGCTCACACCATGAGGGGAGGTCTGCTGGGGTGCTTCAGGCGATATTTTCCTCTCCTATGAGAGGAGGGCATACTAGGTCAAGTTCTTTGTCTGTGGGCACTGACAGTTATATTTCACATATTGTTCAAGTGTCAAAAAATATTGTTTTTTATTCATTTAAAGATGTGAAAACCTTTCTAAAATTTTTTTAAATGTTTATTCATTTTTGAGAGACAGAGAATGAGTGGGAGAGGAGCAGAGAGAGAGGGAGATACAGGATCTGAAGCAGGCTCCAGGCTCCAAGCGCTCAGCACAGAGCCTAACGTGGGGCTTGAACTCACGGACCGCAAGATCACGACCTGAGCTAACGTCAGACACTTAGCTAACTGAGCCACCCAGGTGCCCCAAGGATGTAAAAACTTTTCTTAGCGGGCTGTACTTAACTCAAAAACAGGCTGGATCTGGCCCATGGGCTGTAGATCACCGACCCAGGTGCAGTGCCAAGGAAGGGGCCTACAAAAAATAAATCTTTTTGATTTACAGGAAGGGAAGGCTGAAAGTAGGAAAAAGACAGGCTTTAATGTTTTGTTGTTTCTTCCACTTTTGTTCTTATACAGAAGAAAACCTCTGGTCAGTTGCGAAGGGCTAGAGACGGGAGAGGACTAAAAGTCAATGTGAATGGAAGAGATGTTCAAGTGCTTTTCTGTTTTTGAGGTTTGAGAATCTCCCCACAACCCCACCACTGAGGCATTCACCCATTCTTTCTTCTATTAATCCCATTCATGTCAAATTGAGATTTGAGCTTTGAGCTTTTGGTTTTTAATCGAGTTATGGTTCACTCCATATGCAGTGTTGGGTGGTGGTTCAGTTTTATTTGTATCCATGCAGTTCCAAGATTTCCCACGACCATCTTCTGAGAAAGTTCTCTTTTCCCTGGTTTGTGGTGGCAGATGGTTGGGGGCAACCTAGGTGTCTGTCACCTGGGGAAGGGGAATGTGAAACGACAGGATGGGCACCTAGGGTGCAGGCAGCAAGGAGATCAGAAGCCTTGAAGTCCTGAAAGCAACAGGGATCTTAAGACCAGAGGGAAAAGGTACACACAACACGCACGCGGCATGAGGACCTGTGTGGACCTGTGCAGTCCCCAGCACACTCCCTTTACCAAACCCTGGGAGACCGAGCGTCCTCTTCAGCACAGAATGTGTGTGGAGGGATGTGGCAGTGAGGAAGGTGGATACGAGAAACATCGATAAATAAAGGAAGGGAGCGGCCTTACGTGGGGATTTATGACAAGCATATCCTTCAAAAGGAGGAATAAAATGAACTCTCTTCATATAGGTTAATATTTTTTAACAAAAGTAGAGCATCTTGAAAAACCAGACCTGGTTCATGTTGTGACCTGCGGTTTCTCGATCATGACTGCCTTCCAAGTAAAAGTTTGTTAACTTATCATGCCACAGCAAGGCAGCTTCCTCCTAAGGGGAGTGGCGGACCACTTGATGAGTGAAAAAATGCCAGAGGTTTTGGTGAGACGCGGGCGGGTGTTAGGAAGTGAGAGTGTGAGGAAGGATTGGAGCAGTGCCGCGGGAGGACCATTCTGGCGGGGGTGTGAGGCCAGATAGATCAGAGTTTACATCATCCACAAAGACCCTGACACCAATGGCAATGCTGATTGCTTTTCATTTGCTAGACCACAATCGAAGTGTGTTACATCTCATAGCAACCTGCCTGGGGTAGGTACTTTAATTGTTCTGATTTTTTAGATGAGAAGACCAGGGAACAGAGAGGTGTGGTAATTTGCTTAAGGTCACACAGCTAGTAAGTACTGGAACTGGGATTTGAATCCTCTGCAGTCTGGCTCCTGAATCTGCCATGGAATCCTCTCCCTGTGCTGAGCGTTTCACTATATCACCTGCACCACTTAACTTATGCTGTTGGTGTTAACGGTCTAATTATAAAAGGTTTAACTTTTTGAAAATATGGGGGCATTCAATATTACAAGGGACAATAATACATACATTTTCTGCTTTAAATCTTTTTTCAAAAAGACTTGCTCTGTGGTTTTATTTTTTAATAACTTAATATGTCACTGACTACTTTTAATAAAAAATATAGTGGGCTGGGTGCCTGGGTGGCTCATTTGGTTTAGCGACTTGATTTCAGCTCATGATATCAGGATCGTGGGTTTGAGCCCCACATTGGCCTCTGCACTGACAGCACAGAGTCTGCTTGGGATTCTCTCACTCCCTCTCTCTCCCTGCCCTTCCCCAAAGTGTGCTCTCTTTCTTTCAAAATAAATAAATAAACATTAAAAAAACAACAAACAGAGAGAGGGCCATGCTCTTTGCTGGTGCCACAAATACACCATGACGTGTCCTTCCTGGGCCTGGATGTTGAGAATGACAATGGCAGGAAGAGTCCATTTGGACGAGTTACAAACATGGCAAATTAACAGGTCAGCTGGAGCTTTTAATTGCGAGTTATATAATTTCTCACTTAGTCCACGGAAACGATCTGGCATGTCTTCATTAGTCTTGAAAATAAATGATTGTGTTTTACACAACCAAACAGATAAAAATACCTTCAGTGAGCAGAATAAAATGAAGAGGAAAGAAAACGATTAGAATAATGCCAGTGAGCTGCATAAAAGGCAAAGTTAAAGATTCTTGTGTTCAGGGCTCTCCAGTGCTAAATTGATCTTTCAGGCCAATGTTTTGGAGTGTGTTCAAACCCAGAAAAAAGAGCGACATTCTTCATTAGTTGGAGATAACAAGAGGCATTTTCAGCGGGATTTAATGCTGGGTAGAGACTGCAGCAAGCGTGGAAATAATTGAAAGTCTGAACTCATTGAACTGATTTGTGCTGTTTACTGATGTTCAAAAATAAAAAGACCCCATTGATTCAAGTTCTCTGCCCCTGCATCTTTTCATCAAGTGTGCAAGGAATTGGCATGACACTCAAGGCCAAAAAGAGTGACACCATGAGAAAGAGACGCGTAAAGGAAGTGGACTTTTCTGGCAGAAACACCTCCGAGCCTGTGAAAGGGAACAGTGAGTGTCTGTGGGGCCAGGCCAGGGGCCACAGCTGTCAGATGGGGCCTGAGGGGAACACGTGGCTTCTGCCGAAGGAATCGGGTTTCTGAGAAAGAATTAAGGCCCCCGTTGGAGGTGGCGAGAGAGCTCAGAATGGTGAAAAAGACAGCTGGGGCTGGCATCAGGAAAACACACCAGGCTTGAAAGAGGGCCCTGCTGCAAATAAAGGCCATTGTTCCACCACACTTCAGCCCCAGGCCCTGCAGCAGACCTGCTGTGGGGAGGGGCTGTCCCTGTGGGTCAGCTCACACCAGACTCTGCGACACATGAGGCTGCAGTTAAGAGGCTAAATCCAACTTTTAAGAGGAGAGAATTATGAAAATATTCTTTAATAGGTACATCCTTCAGAAAGACAGCAGGCCAAAGCGGGGGCAGGCTCATAAATGAGACAAATGAAAGGGACAATTAGGAAACACGAAGGAGGAGGAGGAGGAAGAGGAGGACAAGAGGATAGAGAAAGGAGACTTAAGCTCGACCTCTGTCTATGCACCCATATCTATGTCTATGTATCCACATTTTATTATGACAGATTTCAGACATACATGAAAACAGAACAGCACAATGATTCCCCATCCATCCATCACCTGGGTCTCACGCTAACAATGTTTTGCCATATTTTCTTTATATATTTTTCATCTATTTATTTTTTACTATAATTTTAAAACAGATCCCAGACATTTCCTGAATACTTCAATACCCATCAATAAAAAGCAAGAACTTTTTTGTAATTCCAAACTGTAACAGTTCTAATAATTCTTTTAATTTTATGTTTTATTTATTATTGAGACAGAGAGAAACAGAGCATGAGCAGGAGAGGGTCAGAGACAGAATCAGAACAGAGCAGAGAGGGAGACACAGAATCCGAAGCAGACTCCAGGCTCTGAGCTGTCAGCACAGAGCCCGATGCGGGGCTTGAACCCACGAACCGCAAGATCATGACCTGAGCTGAAGTTGGCTACTTAACTGACTGAGCCACCCAGGTGCCTCTCTAATAATTCTTTAATATCATTTTATACTTAACCCATTGTATTGGTTAGCTGCTGCTGCATAAAAAATGACCATAAACTTTGTGGCTTAAAATAGCATCAATTCATTGTCTCCCAATGTTGATGGACAGGAGTCTGAGCACGGCTTACCTGGGCTCTCTGCTCAGAGTCACACAGACTTCAATTAAGGTGTCAGCTGGGCTGCATTTCCCTTCTAGACCCCAGGGTCTTCTTCCAGGCTCATGTGGTTGTCAGCAGAATTCAGTCCCTTGTGGCTATAGGACTGAGCCTCCCCTGCTTGCTGGCCAGCTGCTGTCCCTGTTGTCCACTCTTTGCGGTACGGCTCCTGAAAGTATGTCCACATTCACTGCATCCACAACTTTTCCTCCCATTCTTTTTTGAAATCATTTCAATCAGGGTTTTTATCCCACCATTGCATGGGAACAGCTCTTAGCAAGGTCACTGTAACCTTGACATTGTCAAATCTGATGGGCCATTCTGAGTTTTCCTCTTATCTTACCCAAACACAGCTGATCCCCTTCCTCTTCTTTATACTGTCTTTTCTTGGAGTTCAGCACCCCACACTCTCCTGTCCTCTCCCTCCTTCTCAATCTTTCATTGGTTTCTGCCCAACTCTTTGACCCCTAGTGGTCATGGTGCTCCCATCCGCCACCTGCATGCATTCCTTAGGTGACCCCATCTACTTTCATGGCTTTAAAGGCCTGCTGCATGCTGATGACTCCAAATGATCTCCAGCCTGGTCCTTTCTGCTAGACTTCAGATACATAAATAACAATAATAATGACAACAACAACAACAATAACAATAACGAAGACAGCAACAACAAAAAACTACTAAAATAAACACAGTGCATTGTGTACTGCATTTGCTATATTATTAATTAAAATAATAATTATTAGGGGCACCTGGGTGGTTCAGTTGGTTAAATATGTGACTCTTGATTTTGGCTCACTTCATGATCTCACTGTTCCACACTGACAGCATGGAGCCTGCCTGGAATTCTCTCTCTCCCTCTCTCTCTTCCCTTCTCCCACTCACACACACACACAGTCTCTTAAAAATAAATAAATTAATTAAATTTAAAAACTTTTTTTTTAACATTTATTTATTTTTGAGAGACAGAGAGTGAGCAGAGGAAGGGCAGAGAGAGAGAGAGAGAGACACACACACACACAAAATCCAAAGCAGGCTCCAGGCTCCGAGCTGTCAGCTCAGAGCCCAGCATGGGGTTTGAACTCACGAACTGGGAGATCATGACCTGAGCCGAAGTTGGTCACTTAACCGACTGAGCCACCCAGGTGCCCCTAAATTAATTAATTTTAAAAACCAGTAATTATTAATTAAAATAGTTATTATCTAGCCAATGCAAACACATACACAGTGCTTATTTTGTGATAGGTACCATTTTAAGCACTTTACAAATGTTAACTCATTTATTGTGTCCTCACTGGTTTCTCCAATTTTTCATGAGGATATTCAGTGTGCCTAGGGCTACTCCATAGGTGTGTGACTTGTGCAGCCCCATGGGGCTCCATCCTTACAAGGGACCTGTGGCTGCTTCACTGCTCTGCTGTCACCATCTTGAAATTCTGAAGTTTTGCACAAAAAGCCTTGTATTTTTATTTTGCACTGGGCTCACAAATTACGGAGCTAGTCCAGGTCCCGCCTCTAGCTCAGCACCTTAGAGCACACAGCACTGCAGCCTGGAAGGCCACATCCGAGGCCGTCAGGGAGGGCTTCCCTGAGCTCCTTGGTGCCGAAGAGTTTGCAGAGCTTGCTTAGAGACGGTGGCTATGGAGGTGACGTCTGGCCGCCCACCAGGCCCTCTGAAACCCACCGAGGGCTTAAGCTAACCAGCTGCGATGTGTCTTCAAAGGGCATAGTCTTGGTTCTCTGTAGCACTGATTTCCAATGTTCGCTTTGGCATGAAGCCCCCACCTCTCTCTGCTGAAGGATGTGGTACCAAACAGCCCCATGAAGCCAGTGTGGTGCCTCCCAGAGAAATCGTTGAGGACCCCGTTGATGGCATCACAGGGACACCAGAAACTTCCTTTTGATCTCAGCACATGGGATGCTTAGCCCTCTACTGAGCAGTGGTTTGTTTTTAGAAAAGAAATGTTAGGGTCACTGTGGACCCTACACGTCACTGTCACCTTCACTGTCTGGCTGTGAGGAAGCTGAGCCAGCTGTGCCAGCTCGGGGAGCCCCTGATGCATACATGTGTGACAGCCTTCATTCCTGGCTCCATTTTATCTTTCCCACCCTCCTTTTCCTTTTGCCCCAGTTTCCTCATCTATTAAAGTTTTATCTTATTGTATGTACTTTTGTAAGTCATTTCATATCCTTTCTAGAAAAAAGTTGTAACTCAGTAAATTAAATGACAATTGTTAAAGGAAATCAAATCCTAGGGGCACCGGGGTGGCTCAGTTGGTTAAGCATCTGACATCAGCTCAGGTCATGATCTACGGTTTGTGAGTTTGAGCCCTGCATCAGGGTCTCTGCTGTCAGCACTGAGCCTGCTTCTGATCCTCTGTCTCCGTCTCTCTCTCTCTCCTGCCCTAACTCATTCTCCCTCTCAAAAATAAAAACATTTTAAAAAAAAGGAAATATACATATTAAAAAATAAATAAGTCAAATCCTGTATCAAGTACCCTTTTCTCATAAAATTCCTTTAAGATAAAAAGATTTTTTAGGACCTACTCACTTAAACAGTATCATGCACAAGAACATGCTGGCACAACAGTGACCGGGCAGTCCCATGGAGTCATGGGATTTGCTCTGCGCGGGCCTGAGCCTTCCACTGAAGTGCTGCCAGGCCAACAAGCTCGTGACACTGAGTCAGCTGTCCAGGGCTCCTGCGGAGAAAATCACTACCAACCTCTTCCTCTTTCTCAAAACTGAAACAAATCCAAATCACCTCACCGGCCACTGTACAGATAAAGACAGCCTTCTCTGATACCCAGGTGCAGCACAGTTGTTCCAGCTGGTGGGTTCTGCCTTGTTGCACCAGCTTTGCAGGAGGCAGGCATACACAGGAAGCTAGCCACTAGGTTAATGTGCTTTGTCTGTGGCAGCTTATTTAGAATATTGCTTAAAAAAATAGGGGTGGCTGGGTGGCTCAGTCGATTAAGCATCTGACTCTTGGTTTTGTCTCAGGTCATGATCTCATGGTTTGTGAGTTCGAGCCGCGCACTGGGCTCTGTGCTGACAATACAGAGCCTGCTTCTGATACCTTCTCCCTTTCTCTCTCTGCCCCTTCCCTGATTGCTCTCTCTCTCTCAAAATAAATGATAAACTTTAAAAAATTATTTAAAAAACAAAAAAGGATATTGCTTAAACATTAAAAAAATTTTGGGGCGCCTGGGTGTCTCAGTCGGTTAAGCGTCCAGCTTCAGCTCAGGTCATGATCTCACAGTTCGTGGGTTTGAGCCCCGTGTCAGGCTCTGTGATGACAGCTAGCTCAGAGCCTGGAGAGCCTGCTTCAGATTCTGTATCTCCATCTCTCTCTGACCCTCTTCTGCTTGGGCTGTCTCTCTCTGTCTCTCAAAAATAAATAAAAACATTAAAAAAATTTTTTAAGGTATTCCTGGGAGGCTCAGTCAGTTAAGTGTCTGACTCTTGATCTTGGCTCAGGTTACGATCTCACGGTTCATGAAATTGAGCTCCACATGGGGCTCCACGCTGAGCATGGAGACTGCTTGGGATTCTCTCTCTCCCTCTCCCTGCCCCTCCCCTGCTTGTGTGCTCTCTCTATTTCTCTCAAAATAAAGAAATAAACATTAAAAACATTTAAAAAAGAATATTGCTGGAGGAAGCATGGATGAGGGTCAGGCCTCACATTAATGAGCTCTGATGAAGCACATGATGTTTTAGGCAGCATGAGAGAGAGCAGGATCCTCCACTTCACTCTTGTAGCACGTTTATGGTAGTTATCATATCCATGTACTTTTTACATAATATTTATCTTTGAATCTCCATCAACATTTTAATCTCATCCTAAGCAACCATGCTCTGAATATAGGAGTTTGGTATGATAATTATGTTTTTTCTATCTATAGAAAAATAATCTACTGTAATCTATTGTAAAATAAATATTGAAAACATGTGAAAGGAAAAAAAGTGTTCACTTACCTTATAAAGTCATCTCATGTACCTCCAGTGGTAGACACGCCACATCCTGGGACACATGGAAGGATAAACTTGATCCGGGGTCTCGTGGGGCTGCACAAAGCAGTGCCGGGTGGGACTTCAAGGAAGCAGAGAACTTGTCTTTTAAGCACCATATGTACATACACACATTATTACAGCCTGAAAGTAATAAGGTTTTGGAAAATAATTGAAATAATCATAAGGTAGGATCTATAACTTGTATAGCTTTCCTGGCTCTATTTTGAGGTTTCTTTGGGTAAAATTGTCTTTAAAACAATATGCTTACTAATGCCAATAGTGCAGCATCTGGAGAGCCCTTTAGAAACAATGCTGGCAGTTACAGTAAGTTCTCTCTCTGTTTTATGAGTGGTACTTGTCGATTCAGTGTACCAAGCACCAGTAACACAAAGTTTTGTTATGAAATTTTGGCAAATGTGGCCTGAGGGAAGACTGGATTCCACTGTGGGCTGAGACTTCCTCTGGGAGCCCCCATGGAGCTGAGCACACGGGTAGGGGGGTGAGGACCCCGTCAGAGAGAGGCTGGAGAGAGAATATTTTCAGTCCGTGTTTTCACTTCGGGCTGTAGATGGGGGGCGGAGGGGCGGAGGAAGAAGAGGACCTGTGCTGTAAGGTGTGGCAAATCGCATTGGCGGTGCTTTCTCAGGGCACAACAGAGGATGTAAAGGCAAAAGAGAAAACAAGTTGGAAAAATAAATATTCTACAAAGTCAAGGAAGAGAAAGCTTATTTATCAGCAACAAAAGAAGGATGGGAAGTGTAATTAGGTATTAACTGGAGATCTGGTTAGTGGTAGAGCTGCATACTAGCACTTCAAAACTGAGGCTAGCCCAGAAAGGTTTGTGAAGTTATCTTTTTTTTTTTTTAAAGTCAGGCATTAGAAGCAGAAGGGATATACGACATGCTTCTGAGAGATGCTGCCTTCAGTTAGCCAGAAGTGCTGATTTGCGGCTTCCAGGTGGTGGGTTGGCTGGATAAGGGACAGGCAGAGACATTCGCCACAAGGCCATGGGATCAGGAGAAGGGCTGAGAAGTCAGGTATCAGTCTGTGGCAGTGTCATCTCTTTGAGGTTGGAGGTTGGAGGGTCCTCATAGTGACTCTTTCTATGGCGTGGGTCAAAGCAGCCCTTAGACAATGGTAAAAGAAATGAAACTGGAAATTTCAAGATTTTTTATGGTTCTTTGGAACTGTTATGGTAGAAGCAGAGGCAGAATAGACTAGGAGAAAGGTTCCCCACCACCCCAGAAGGTTGACTCAGAGAGATTAGAGGGGAAGTGAGGTTTCCTTGGAAATTCTTTCTAATTTTAGGGAAAGCTTCAAAGCGCCCCTCTACTGACAGCTGGACTACCTTTGGTGATCTGAAGACAATGAACAAAATGTCTAGACATTGCAGGTTCTGGGGTCCCCTCTCCCTTCCTCTTTCTCAAAGAGGTCACAGAAACTTACATTGTGACATGTCTGGTGGTGTGATGGTGTGATGGAAAGTTCCTTAAAAACACAAAAAGCACAATTCAGCAGTCATGTGCTTGGTGAGGTTGGTAAAGAATGAACTGTGTGAGTGTGAGTGTGAGTGTGTATGTAGGGGGCAAGGTCCTAGAATGTGCATTTGGCATGGCATTATTTGTGTTGGGAAATTACTAAAAAAAAAAACCAAATGTCCTTCAGCAAAGGAGAGGTTAAATAAATTATGATAGATTTATGCAATGGGATATTATGCATTGAAAAGGAGGAGGCAGACCTTTGTATCAGAGATTGGTCGGGTCATCAGAAGAGCCTCTGTGTATTCCGTGACTGACCCAGGATGGACACATGGTCTCGAGAGCCAGTGAGGGGCTGTGAGGATTCTCTTGGGAATCCTGGGAGAGACTCTTTTTCTTCACTAACTCTCTGAGAGATGTAAGGTCTGGAGGTGCTGCAGGAATGTTGTCAGTGTGAAAAGGAATTCTGGAAAGAGGCCTGAGAGGTACCGAAAGCTTAGCAAGGACAGTGTCAGTGAAATGAGGGCTGAGACAAATAGGGATGAGTTGAAGAGTGAGGTAAGAATGGGGAGGGGAGCTTGGTCAAGTGAAACAACATTTAGAGAAGTGTGGCTTATACAGGAAACAGAGAGCTGGGGTGGTGGGTTTTGGAAGACAGGTCAAGAGCATTTTGTATTTGTTTTTCCCCAGCAGGGAGATGCTACAGCATGTGAGATATTTATGGGGGGACTTAGTGAAGGGGAAGAACAGCTGACTCAGGAGGAGAGTGGACCACTGGTGGTGTCCCATAGCATGTGGGAAGGGCTGGCTTTGGAGTACAGAAGAGAATGACCAATGTCCTCTCTGAGGCTTCTAATTTCTCAGGGAAGGATGAGGAAGTCATTTCATCAGAGAGAAGACAGGTTAGATGATACAGAAAAGGTATAGAAAAGCTTATGTGGGGGGTGCCTGGGTGGCTCAGTCAGTTAAGTGTCTGACTCTTGATTTCAGCTCAGGTCACGATCTCTTGGTTGGTGAGACTGAGCCCTGCATCAGGCTCCATGCTAACAGCACAGAGCCTACCTGGGATTCTCTCTCTCCCCCTCTCTCCCTTACTTGCAAGTGCTCTCTTTCACTCTCTCTCAAAATAAATAAACATTAAAAAAAGAAAAAAAACTTAGGTCGGGGTTCCTGGCTGTCTCAGTCGGTAGAGCATGTGACTTTTGATCTTGGGGTGGTGAGTTTGAGCCTCACGTTGGGTGTGGAGATTACTGAGTAAGGAAGGAAGAAAGGAAGGAAGAAAGGGAGGGAGGGAGGGAGGGAGGAAGGAAGAAAACGTAGGTGGGAGCAGGTGCCTGCAGGAACCGTGTGGCTTTATGGGCAGCGCTACCGAGCAGGAATGTTGTGACTTCACAGCGTAGCTTTCTGTAGCAGCTACACTGCTCTGCAGGTGTGCCGGTCATGGAAGACAGCCAGCCAGGGTCTCAGGTTGGCAGGAGAGTGTCTGGAGGAAGGAAGACGGAGGAGTTGTAATTACGTAACTTCAAGAGTGATTGGACTCATGGACTATGGAATCTAAGCTAGAAGAAGAAATCTGTGAGGCCAGGAGGTGCCTCAGTCACTTGGGAATAGTTCTTCCCATCCCTAAAGGACTTAATTTTCCTCTCCCTTTCCCCCATTTTGGTCTCAGGCTTGGCTTGTTAGAAGCTGCTTGGCCAGTTAGGAAGCTGGAGTTGTTTCTTAGAATCATTTCTCTCAATTCTGCCCCCATGGCTGAGCTGTTTCTCTGTTTTGATGAGATTCATCTCTCTGGCCAATGACAGGCTTGTACATTCAACCATCACACATTATGCAAACCTGTCTACAGGATAAAGGCATCTTTAGAGCACATGGAAATCCAGTCCCTCTGGGTTTTCCTAACTTTGATGGGAAAAAAACCAACAAGACCTGAAACACTGTCCATTCAGTAGTGGTCCAGGGGGCTCATTGCAAGGGACGATGGGAATATTGCTGATCAAGCCCCAAGTCCTCATTGCTCTTATTGCTGTATATATTCAATGACAACAAATTCATTACCTCTGAAATGTAAGTAGGCTATGTCTTCTCTTCAGGAACTATGTGGTGGGGAGGATGGAGGAATAAAGGATAAATTAGTAAGACATTTCAAAGATCAATTTAACGAAGTCTATTAAAATGAAAAACTATTCACACTTTCAACTCAGCATTTTCACTTCTGACAAAACACTCACAAAATGGTGCAAAGATACATGCTCTAGAATGTCCTATTGAAGCACTGTTAGCCTATGAATAGAAGCATAGTTAAATAAATTAAGCATTGGACATACAATGGAATACTACTTTTATTTATATACTTCTAATCTTTATTTATTTTGAGAGGAAGAGTGTGTGCAGCACAAGCAGGAGAGGGGCAGAGAGAGAAGGAGAGAGAGAGAAAATCCCAAGTAGGCTCTGCACTGTCAGCACAGAGCTTGATGTGGGGCTTGAACCCACAGACTGAAATCATGACCTGAGTGTAAACCAAGAGTCAGATGTTTAACTGACTAAGCCACCCAGGCACCCATACCCAACTCTTTAAAAATTTTTTCTAATGTTTTATGAAGAACTTATTAAGTTCAACACACAAGAAAGAAATAATCCAGTTAAGAAACGGGCAAAGACATGAACAGACATTTCTCCAAAGAAGGCATACAAATGGCTGACACATGAAAAAATGCTCAACATCACTCATCATCAGGGAAATAAAATCAAAACCACCACGAGATACTACCTCACACCGTCAGAATGGCTAAAATTAACAACTCAGGCAATGACAGATGTTGGCGAGGATGTGGAGAAAGGGGAACACTTGCACTGTTGGTGGAAAGGCAAACCGGTGCAGCCACTCTGGAGAACAGTATGGAGGTTCCTCAAAAAGTTAAAAATAGAACTACCCCCAACCCAGCAATTGCACTACTAGGTATTTATTCAAAAAGATACAGAAATACTGATTCAAAAGGGCATATGCTCACCAATGCTTACAGCAGCACTATCAACAATAGGGAACTTATGGAAAGAGCCCAAATGTCCATTGACTGGTAAGTGGATAAAGAAGATGTGGTCTATGTGTGTATATATTACATACACACACCCCCCCCTTCAGATACATACCACAGATGAATGGACAAAGAAGATGTGGGGTGTGTGTGTATATATATAATGGAATACTACTCGGTGATCAAAAAGAATGAAATCTTGCCATTGCAATGATGTGGATGGAACTAGAGTACATTGTGCTAAGTGAGGTAAATCAGAGAAAGATGAATACCATATGATTTCACTCACATGTGGAATTTAAGAAGTAAAACAGGTGAACATAGGGGAAGGGAAGGAAAAATAAGAAGAAAAACAGAGAGGGAGGCAAACATAAGACTCTAAGCTAGAGAACAAATTGAGGGTTGCTGGAGGGGAGGTAGGTAGGGGATGGGCTAAATGGGCGATGGGCATTAAGGAGGGCACTTGTTGGGATGAGCACTGGGTGTTATATATGAGTGATTAATCACTAAATTCTACCCCTGAAACCAATACTACACTACGTGTTAGCTAACTTGAATCTAAATAAAAACTTGGAAGAAAAAAAAAAGGACATGCCTTTAACTTCCATGCTGTACTAGATATAGATTATGGAGGGATGTTTTTCATTTGTTTGCTTGCCTGCTTGTCTTTTGCTTTTTGCTTTTTCTACAATGCATGTGCATTGCCTTTGCACATACATGTATCTCACATTTTTCTCATAGGCATGGAATTTGTAGGATGGAGCATAACACTTATTTAAAAGCATTTGCCATTTAAGGCAAAAGGCTTAATTTTAGCAGGAGAAGTTATTAAGTTAAATTTATTCCCCTAAAATTCAAGATAAATGACATCCTCAGAAGGTACAAACTTCTTACCCCTTCTTCCCTCCCTGAGCTTCCAATTCTGTTTCTTTTACCCTTATATATACAGTTGGATTTGATTTGCTAGTATCTTGTTGAGAATTTTTGCATCCATGTTCATCAGAAAGGCATGTGCTCCTAAGTCCTGTGTTTGAATTCCCATTTAACCATTTGCTAGTTGAGTGACCTTGGATAGATCATTTTTGCACTTAGAAAATAAGGATCATGATAATAGGACCTAGATGGTAGGGGTTGAGGATTAAATTAGCTGATAGATGTAAACTATTTACAACATTGTTTGAAATACTGCAAAAGCTCATTAAACCTAGATGTACTGGAAGTGACATCAGTAAGGTGGTGGAAAAGGAAGCCCTCCAACCTCCTTCTCCCTATGGAGACACGGATTGAACAGCAAGGCATGGACCAACTGTCTGAAAAATCTGGAACTCAGTCAAGAGGTTTCTGCATTCCAAGTGAGTGGAAAGTCAATAACATTAAAGCCTGGTAGGAAAATACGTGGCACTTTCTCTTGTCAGAGCCCCTCCCTCTTTTTTACTTTTTTTAATGTTTATTTATTTTTGAGAGACAGAGAGACAGAGCATGAGTGGGGGAGGGGCAGAGAAAGACACAGAATCTGAAGCAGGCTCCAGGCTCTGAGCTGTCAGAACAGAGCCCGATGCGTGGCTTGAACTCATGGACCATGGGATCATGACCTGAGCCAAAGTCAGACATTCAACCAACTGAGCCACCAGGTGCCCTCAGGACCCCTCCCTTTAACACAGTGTAGTATTACTGGGAGAAAACACTTAATTCCCATCTTCTTCCTGAGGAGGAAAGGAGCACAACGTATGTCCAACATTCTTTTATGTGGACTGCCATGGGCCCAGTTTACATCTTGCCTGACAACCAGGAGCCAGGTTGGGAGCTTGGTCTCTGAGAACAAGTGATCAACATGCACCAGACTCTGCAGTACCAAAGATAGACACAAGGTGGAGCTCCAGTGTCAGGGCATACTATAGTACCAGTGTGGCTACAGGCAGATAGCAGAGAGAAGTACTGAATAGATTATAGGCTAATCTCTTTAATTAAGTTACACACAAGCCGAAAAAGGACACATCCCCAGAAAATGCTTGAGAAGTCCAGAATCCCTAGCAAGGTTGAATTCCTGTACAAAACCAGACTGAGAAGTCCGGGAGGGATGGATGATTTTTCAAGTGCCAAAATCCCAACAGTAGATAACAAGACATACAAAGGAACAAGGAAATGAGGCCCATTTAAAGGAAAAAATGAAATTTCCTGAAATTGACCCCAAATAAATGGAGCCATATGATTTACTAACAAATCTAAAATGAGCATCAAATAAATGCTCAATGAATTAAAAGAGAGCACAGATAGACAACTAAACAAAATCAGGAAAACAATGCATAAACATAATGAGAGTATCAATGATGAGAGAGAAACTATAAAGAGCCAAAGAGAAATTCTGAAAATGAAAACAGTAAGTGCACTGTAAAATTCACTATTCAACATCAGACGTAATCAGGAAGAAGAATCAGTAAACTCAAAGACAGGAATTTCAAAATTACTTAGGCAGAGAAGCAAAAAGTAAAAAAGATTGAAGAAAAATGAAGAATCCTAAGTGACTTATAGGATACTACAAAGCAGAACAACACATACATTATGTAAGCCTCAGAAAAAAGGAGCAGAGAGCCTATTTGAGGAATTAATGGCCTCAAATCCCCTAAATGTGAAAATAGAAATGGACATACAAATTCATGAAATTCAAAAAACTGCAGCTAAGATAAATCTAAAGAAAACTATACCAAGGCATATCGTAATCAAACTGTCAGAAGTCACAAAGAGAATCTTGAAAGTGGAAAGAGAAACGTGACTTTTCATGTACAAAGGACCATCTATTAGATTATCAGAAGATTTCTCAGCAGAAACCTTGCAGGCTAGAACGGAGAAGGATGATACATTAAAAATACAGTATGGGGGCGCCTGGGTGGCTCAGTCAGTTGAGCACTGGCTTTGGCTCAGGTTATGATCTCGCGGTTCATGGGTTTGGGCCCTGCGTCGGGCTCTGTGCTGATAGCTTAGAGCCTAGAGCCTGTCTTCAGATTCTGTGTCTCCCTCTCTCTCTGACCCTCCCCTGCTCATGCGCTCTCTCTCTCTCTCTCTCTCTCTCTCAAAAATAAATAAAACATTAAAAAAAGTTTTTTAAATACAGTATGGACATCTGAGTGGCTCAGTTAGTTAAGTGTCTGACTTCAATTCAGGTCATGATCTCACAGTTCGTGGGTTTGAGCCCTGCATCGGGCTCTGTGTTGACAGCTCAGAGCCTAGAACCTGCTTCAGATTCAGTGTCTCCCTCTCTCTCTGCCCCTCCCCACTCACACTATGTCTCTCTCAAAAATAAAATAAACATTAAAAAATTTTTTTAACAGAGTAAAACCTTGGCTTGTAAGCATAATTCATTTTGGAAACATGCCTGTAATCCAAAGCACTTGTATATAAAATCGATATTCTTTTTTTTAAAATCGATTTTCAAAAACCATTGGTTCAGTTGTGATCATGTGACATTTGGCATCATGTACTATTCGTATTGCAAGACACTGCTCATTTATCAAGTTAAAATTTGTTAGAAAAGTTTGCTCATCTTTCAGAACACTCACAGAACAAGTTACTCACAATCCAAGGCTCAGTCGATTGAGTGTCTGACTCTTGATTTTGGCTCAGGTCATGATCTCAGGATTGTGAGATCAAACTCTGAGTCAGGCTCCATACTGAACGTGGAGCCTGCTTAAGATTCTTTCTCTCCCTTTCCCTCTGTCCCTCTTCGCTCATGCATACTCTCTCTCAAAAAAATAAATACAGAAAGAAACAATTGCCAACCAAGAATACCATATCCAGCAAAACTAACCTTTAAAAAATGAAGGAGAAATTTAGATTTTTCAAGATAAATGAAAGCTGAGAGAGTTTCTCATCACTAGACCTGCCCTATAAGAAATGCTGATGGGCTCTTTCCCTTGGAGCAGGTGGCAGAGCTGGCCTGTGTAGCCATGGCCAAGATTAAGCCTCAAGACCCACAAGGTAAGAAGGAGGAACTGCTGAAATAGCTGGACAACCAGAGGTGAAGGTATCCCAGCTGTGTGTCACCAAAGTGCCAGACTGGCATCCAAGCTAAGATCCAAGTTGTTCATAAATCCATCACCTATGTCCTCGTCACACTAACCAGATTCAGAAAGAGAATCTCAGAAAACTCTACAAGGGCAAGTAGTGCAAGCCTCTGGAGCTGCAGCCCAAAAACATGTGCGCCATGTGCTGCCGGCTCAACAAGGATGAGGCCTGAAAAAGCACCCGTGGGAGACACTGCTGTGCCCACTGTGGAGGTGTGTGCTCAGAACTGAGCATGGCAGTGCCAGTGAACTGGCTGAGATTTTTTTTTATAAAGAGATCTTATATTTTCTTTTTTTTAAATAATTTTTTAAATGTTTTATTTATTTTTGATACAGAGAGAGACAAGGCATGAGGGGAAGGGGCAGAGAGAGAGAGAGAGAGAGGGAGACACAGAATCAGAAGCAGGCTCCAGGCTCTGAGCTGTCAGCACAGAGCCCGATGTGGGGCTTGAACCCATGAGCATGAGATCATGACCTGAGCTGAAGTTGGAGACCCAACCAACTGAGGCACCCAGGTGCCCCCTGAGAATTTTAAAAAATGCTGAAGGGAGTCCTTCAAGTTGAAGTGAAAGGATGATAAGCTGCAACCAAAACCATATAAAAACATAAAACTCTTGTGGTGAAGGTAGAATTATGTAGTGTTGTAATGCAGGCGCATCTATCACTTTCTGTTTTAGAATCTTAAAAACAAAAGCATGAAAAAATTATATATAGATATATGCTAACGGATAGGTGATATAAAAAGAGATAATTTGTGTCTCAATAACAAAGTGGGGGGTGCAGAGATGTAAAGGGGCAAGTTTTTATGTGATTGAAGTGAAGCTTATTAACAGTTTAAAATATATTGTTACAATCTTAAGATGTTTTATGTAATTACAATGATAACCACAAATAGACTGCTTATAGAATACACTCAAAGGGAAAATGAGAAGGGACTCAAAATACGTCACTTCAAAAAATATAAAAATTAATGAAACATAAAATAAGGTAGCAGGAAGAAAAGAGGGACAAAACAGCCATAAGATATGCAGAAAACAATGAAGAAAATGGCAATAGTAACTCCTTTCCTGTCAGCAATTACTTTATAGGTAAAGGGATTTCAGATATGCCAACTGAAAGACACAGATTGGTTGACTGGATAAGAAATAAGATCCAATTAATATATTGTCTGCAAGAGATACATTTTAGATCTAAAGACACCAAAGGCTAAAAGTGAAAGGATGGAAAAAGATATTTTATGCAAACAGGAACCTTAAAATAGCAGAGGATGCCATATTTAGCCAAAATAGACTTTAAAAGGGGCGCCTGGGTGACTCAGTCGGTTGAGCGTCTGACTTCGGCTCAGGTCATGATCTCACAGTCCGTGAGTTAGAGGCCCGTGTCAGGCTCTGTGCTGACAGCTCAGAGCCTAGAGTCTGCTTCTGATTCTGAGGCTCCCTCTTTCTGCCCCTCCCTTGCTTGTGCTCTGTCTCTCTCTGCTTCTCAAAAGTAAATAAACATTAAAAAATTTAAAAAAAAAACCAAAATAGACCTTAAGACAAAAAATGTCACACAATACCAAAAAAAGATATTATATAATGATAACAAGCTCAATTTACCAGGAAGATATAACAATTATAATATATATTCACCTAACATTAGGGGTCCCAAATATATGAAGCAAACATTGACAGAGCTGAAGGGAGAAACAGACAGCAAGACAATACTGAGAGACTTCATACTCCACTTTCATTTATGGTTATAAAAACCAGATAGAAGGTCAATAAGAAATCAGGACTTGAACAACACTATAAACCAACTGGAACTAAGAGATATATATAGAACAGTTAATAGTAGAAGAATACATATTCTTTTGAAGTGCACATGGACATTTTTTAAAGTATAACACGTTAGGCACAAAATAAATTAAAAAAAATATATACACATATATTTTAATGTGTTTATGTATTTTTGAGAGAGCGAGAGAGAGCAAGAGAAGGAGAGACACAGAATCTGAAGCAGGCTCCAGGTTCTGAGCTGTCAGCACAGAGCCCAACGTGGGGCTCAAACACACAAACTGCAAGATCATGACCTGAGCTGAAGTCAGACACTTAACTGTCTGAGTCACACAGGTGCAGGAGACCACAAAACAAATTTTAACAAATTTAATAAGTTTGAAATTATACAAAGTGTCTCCTCTGACCACAACGGAATAAAACTAGAACTCAATAGTAGAAGGAAAACTCACATATATGCAGAAATTTAACAATGTTCTTAATGAATGGGTTAAAGAAAAAAACCACAAGGGAACTTGAGACAAATGAAAACAAACACAACATACTCAAGCTTATGGGATGCACAAAAGCAATACTAGGAGGGAATCTTATAGTGGTGCTTACATTAAAAAAGATATCAAATCAATAACCTAACTTTACACCTTGAGGAGATAAAAAAAAAAGAACAAACTAAATCCAAATTTAGAAGAAGGAAAGAAATCATAAAGATTAGAGCAGAGGTAAATGAAATAGGGAACATAAAAACAATAGAAAAAAAATCAATGAAACCAAAAGTTGGTATGTTATGGACTGAATGTTTGTCTCTCCCCTCAAATTTGTATATTGAAGCCTTAAACCCCAATGTAATAGTATATGGAGGTGGGACCTTTCGGAGGTAATTAGGTTTAGATGAGGTCATGAGGGTGGGAACCTCACGTTGGGACTTACGGCCTTGTAAGGAGAGGGAGAGAGAGAACCTCTGTCTTCATGCACTCACACCAAGAAAAGGCCGTGTGAGCACAAAGCAAGAAGACAATTATCTGCAAGCCAGGAAGGGGGTCTCACCAGTACCTGATCATGCTGGTACCCTGATCTTGGGCTTTCAGCTTCCAGAACTGTAAGAAATAAAGCCTGTTTTTTAAAGCCACCTAGTCTATGGTATTTTATGGTAGCTTGAGCAGACTAAGACTTTGTCTTTTGAAAAAATTGACAAAATTGACAAAGCCCTAGCTAGACTGAGCAGTGGAAGACTAAAATAACTAAAACTAGAATTGAAACAGTGGGTATTACAACTGATATCACAGAAATTAAAAGGATTATAAGAGACTACTATGAACAATTCTAAAACAACAAATTGGATAACCTAAAAGAATTGGATAAATTCTCAGAAACACACAGCTTACCAAGACTAAACCATAAAGAAATAAAAAATCTGAAAAGACCTATAACTAGTATGGAGATTGAAGCAGTAATCAAATATCTCCCAACAAGGACTAGATGACTCATGGAAGGATTCTACCAAACATTTTAGTGTTAATACCAAACCTCCTCACAATCTTTCAAAGAATTGAAGAGGAAACACCTCCAAACTCATTCTATGAAGCCAGCATTATTCTGATATCGAAACTAGGTAAAGACACAAATAAAATTGTAGAAAAAAGTTCCTGATGCGTAACAATATAAAAATCCTCAAAAAAATACTAGTAGACTGAACTAAACAGCACACTAAAAGGATTATACACCATCATCAAATGGGATTTACACATGGAATTCAAGAATGGTTCAACAATAAAAAATACACCAATCAATATAACACACTAACAAATGTAGGACAAAAATCACATGATTATCTCAGTTGATGCAGAAAAAGCATTTGACAAAATATAACAATACTCTTTCATGATAAAAACATTCAACAACTAGGAATAAAAGGAAACTACCTCAATAGTAAATATATATCATATTCAATCATGAAAAACTAAAAGGTTTTCCTCTAACATCAGAAAGAAGGCAAAGATGCCTACTTTCGGGGCACCTGGGTGGCTCAGTAGGCTAATTGTCTAACTTTGGCTCAGGTCATGGTCTCATGGCTTTTGAGTTCCAGCCCCACATCAGGCTCTATGCTGACAGCTCAGAGCGTGAAGCCTGCTTCAGATTCTGTGTCTCCCTCTCCCTATCTCTCTCTCTGCCATTCCCCTGTGAGCACTCTGTCTCTCTCTCAAAAATAAACTTTAAAAATCTTAAAAAAAGATTCCTCCTTTCATTACTACTATTCAACACAGTACTAGAACTGCTAGCTAAAGCAATTAGACAAGAAAAAGAAAGGGAACCTAAATTTGAAGGGGAAAAAAGTAAAATGATCTCTGCTCACAGGTTATATGATCTTGCATGTACAAAATCTTAAAGACTCAACACACACACAAACTGTTACAACTAATAATTTCAGCCAAGGGGCACCTGGGTGACTCAGTCGGTTGAGCTCTTGATTTTGGCTCAGATCATGATCTCATGGTTCATGAGGTTAAGCTGTGCACTATCAGTGCAGAGCCTGCTTGCAATTCTCTCTTTCTGCCTCTCCCCCCACTGACGTGCACTCTCTTTCTCAACATAAATAAATTTAAGAAAAACTTCAGCAAAGTAGCAGGATATAAAGTCAATACAAAAATCAGTTACATTTATTTTTTTAATGTTTATTTATTTTTAAGACAGAGAGAGACAGAGTGCGAACAAGGGAGGGGCAGAGAGAGAGGGAGCATAGAATCTGAAACAGGCTCCAGGCTCTGAGATGTCAGCACAGAACCCGATGCGGGGCTCGAACCCACTAACTGTGAGATCATGACCTGAGCCAAAGTCAGACGCTTAACCAACTGAGCCACTCAGGCACCCCCAGTTACATTTATATACACTAGAAATAACTAATCCAAAGAGGGCACCAAAAAATAATCCCATTTACTATGGCATCAAAATAGGTAAAATATTCATGAATAAACATATCCAAGGAGGTAAAAGACTTGTACACTGAAAACCATAAAGCATTGCTAAAAGAAAAGAAGACACAAATGAATAGAAACATCCTATGTTTATGGATTAGGAAACTTAATACTGTTAAAATACGCATACTACCCAAAGTGATGTAAAGATTCAATGCAATCCATATTAAATCCTAATGGCATGGGTTTTTTTTTTTTTTTTGCAGAAGTAGGAAAAAATCCTAAATTTATGTAGACTCTTAAGGTTTCTCAAATATACAAAACAATCTTGAAAAAGAACAAAATTGGCAGTCTCACTGTTCCTGATTTTAAAGCATCACAGAATGCAACACTAATCAGGCAGTGTGGTACTGGTATAAAGGCAGATGTATCGACCAATGAAACAGAATGGAGCCCAGGAACAAACTTCTGCATATATATACCCAAATAATTTTTGATAAAGGTACCAAGACTACAGAATGGGGAAAGGTATAGGGATCTCTAGATCCCAATGGTATTGGGAAACCTGGATATCCACATGCAAAAAAAAAGAAGTAGTTGGACTCTGATCTTACACCATATATATAAATTAAAATGGATTACATACCTAAATGTAAGACTAGAACTACATAGTTTCTAGAAAAAAAACATAGGAAAAAAGCTTCAGGACACTGGAATTGGCAATGGTCTCTTGACTATGATACCAAAAGCACAGACAACAGAAGCAAAAATAGACAAATGGGACTACATCAAACCAAAAAACTTTCATCTGTCCAAGGAAACAATAAACAGAGTGAAAAGGCAATCTATGAAATGAGAAAATATTTATAAATCATGTTTCTGATAAAGAGTTAGTATCCAGACTATAAAGAGAATTTCTACCACTCAACAAGGAAACAGATAACTAAATTAAAAAATAGGCAAAGGACTTAGACGTTTCTCCAAAGAAAATATACAGATGGCCAAGAAGCAACTGAAAAGATGCTCAATGTCACTAATCACAAAAGAAATGCAAATCAAAACGAGGTATCACCTCACACCCATTAGGATGGCTACTATCAAAACAAGAAAGTGTTGGAGAAGTGTGGAGAATTTGGAACTCTGTTGGGAATGTAAAATGGTGCAGCTGCTTTGCAAAGTGGTGTAGAGGTTCCTCAACATACCAAACATGAGAGTTGCCATTGACTTATAAATCCCACATCTAGAAATGTATCCAGAAGAATTTAAAGCAGGATCTCAATGAGATATTTGCACACCCATGTTTCATTGTAGCATTATTTACAGTAGCCAAGAGGTGGAAGAAACCCAAATTCCATCAACAGATAGAGAAAATGTGGTTCATACAAATAATGGGGTAGTTTCAAGTGAAGTAAGAGCAAAGAGATCTGGAGATCTGCTACACAGCGTGTATGTGGTACACACCACTGACCACTACTATACACTTAAAAATAGTTAAGATGAGGGTGACCTGGGCGGCTCAGTCAGTTAAGTATCCAACTTCAGCTCAGGTCGTGATCTCATGGTCCATGAGTTTGAGCTCCGCGTCAGGCTCTGCACTGACAACTCAGTCTGGAGCCTCCTTCCAATTCTGTGTCTCCCTCTCTCTCTCTGACTCTCCCCTGCTCATCCTCTGTCTCTCTCTCATATAAATAAATATTAATAGTTAAGATGGTAAATTTAATGTTGTGGGTTCTTTTCTGTAACAAAACAAATCTGAGCTATTATTAACCTTCAGGCTTTCCTTTCCTATAAATATACAATTTCCCCCTAAACTGGACCAGTCTACATACTATTTTATAATGAGATTTTGTCCACTGACTACAGAAGAAAGGCTTTTCCAAGTTATTCTCTACTCTTTTAGGTCATTTATTTATTTTTTTAAGTTTGTTTATTTTGAAGAGACAGAGACAGCAGGGGAGGGGAGAGAGAGAATCCAAGGCAGTTTCCGCACTGTCAGCACAGCCCCACACAGGGCTTAAACTTAGGAAACTGTGAGATCATGACCTGAGCTGATACTGAGAGTAGGATGCTTAGCCAACTGAGTCACCCAAGCACCCCTCTTTTAGGTCATTTAGAAAGGCTGTCTAGTATTCTTGGACACCAGAGTGAATTATTTTATTCTTATGAATAACACTGTGTAGCTAAATCATGTTATGCCTTTTGAAGTGATATCAGCTTTTTTCTCTCCTCTTCTAATCAGCTCTCAGCTATTAGACTTCTAATCTATGATCACATAACCAGGCTAGTTAAATCAGTTTACTTGTAATAAAACCTTATTTGCAATTCTGTACTTTGCTCCCATCCTAGGTAAACATGGACACCCATTATAGCAGCTGTGAAGGGAGGTGGGTTTTGCTTATTTAAGGGTGTATCTTCCAGTTAGACCAGCTCACCCAGAATTGTTCTTGCCTCACTGAATAAATTCAGATGGTAGCACATGCTCTTAGGGTTGCTTTTTCCCTTCCACTCCCTCTCAGGGTCTTGAAACTCAATCTATCTGGCCACCACCTCATTGGCACTTGTTTCTATTTTATGAAGCAGTGCTGCCTCTTAGCCAGGTCTAGGAGTCACTGGCTTTTGACTCCTGATACAGGTATGCACGCATACTGCTGGTTTCTGCTTTGTGAACTTCGTTGCTTTAGTTCCTCATACTTAGTGCTTTTTGACAACAGCACCATTTGACAACCTTGGATCTCATTAAGTTCACTATACTGCGTGTGTGTGTGCACGTGTGTACATGCGTGCATGTGAAAGCACATAAAATAGACTTCAACAATTACAACAGAAATCCCAAATCACATATTACTAAGTAGTCTATATGCAACTAGAGAGGGCCCTATTTCCCAAACTTGCTTGTAGAATCTCATGAAACACTTGATAAAACACACATCCACAGGTCTAGCCCAGTAGATACATTATTATTCTGGACATAGAATTTAACAAATACCTCAGGTAATCCTTCTAATCAGGCAAATTTAGAAACACTAGACCCTGAACTTGCATCCTCAGAGGCTCCAGGACACCGGGCAGTTCAGCTGGGACCCACGGGAGACTGGTAAGCCTGGCAGCAAACGGTTCATTCCATCAGGGTAGAAAATTCCTAGGAGTCAACTGTAAGTAGGAATAAACATGGAAAAGTCTTTAGAGCTTGAAGCCAGCGCAGGAACTTAGGATCTGTTTACCATTTCTACACCAAGGATGGTTCCAAACATATACTCTTTGGCTATAGACTCTATCCCAAATTTGGGTTTCCAGAAGTGTTAGCTGGGAGTCATACAGTTCTTCAATAGAAGTAACATCTGGATCCTCTGAGGACTGAATGCTTTGCATATATGCTAAAATCATCTGGGGTGTCTTTTTATTAGGTAAGGTTGTTTTCACTTAATTGGCTCGATACCAGATCTATGTCAGGTAACTGGTCCTGTGGTGCTAGCTATGTGCTTCTGGAAACTTGAGAGAGGAGCACAGAACTCTGACACATATGCTTCAACTCATGACAAGTCTGGCTTTTTGTATCAACTCTAAGTAAGATACAGAAGAAGCATTACTCCCTCAATCTGAGGACACAGGGAAGTCCAACATGTCTGAGAATTCTAAGAGAAGCTCACCAGAGCTGGTGACTCTTGATCCCACCACAGTCACTACTGACTACAATTTCCATTCCTCTTATATCAACTTGATGGGATAATATGAGGAATAAACAGAATTATACAAAAACTGGGCCTACCTAAATATTAGCCTACAATTGTTGAAGAAAACTCAAATAGTGGTTCATGAGAGAGTTAAAACTGAGGGGGAAACAAAATTATTAGGGGGAAATGCTTCTACAGATCTGAAAAATAAGTTTTTACCCTTTAAAAACTTATTTCTCTAAGAAAATTTTCTTTAACATAAAGGAAAGTGATGCTACTGTTTATTTGGTAAATAAGCTACATATTTAGGCATTTTTTTCCCGTAATGGCTTTAGGAATGATTTCCTTCCTCCCCCCAAAAAATGTTTACAGGCAAACCTTTAAAGGGTACGACAGTAAAGTGATATAGAATGAGAAAAGCACTTTATTTAGTGCACACTGACAGTTTTTTCAGTTCCATTCATAATTAAAGTAAAAAAAAAAAAACCTCCTGTTGAGTATTTTTTATGAAAAAAATACTGAATTTCAAACCCCCTGAAGTTATTATTGAAAGCTTATGTTCCTTACACATATATATGTACGTATATGCATATATATGTACATATGAACCACTCAAAACAATTTTAAGGGCTGTACTTTTCTGTATTTAAAATTGTCCTTTCAAATACTTAGGAGTTCCACAGGTGGTGGCTTTAATGGAATTTTTCCCAGAGTAAATCTCTTTGATTGAAACTGCTCCAGTTCTTCTGCCATTAGTTGATCCTTGGGTGTGAATAATACATTATCTGTGGTAATGCCATTTGAGACTGGGAGAGAGGTGGATATGCTGCTATTTCCAAAGGTGTCACTGGATGACTTTGAAAAAGCAGTGTGAGAATGTGAGCCTAGACTACCAAAACCAGCCACAGAATGGCCATTTCCAAAGGCTGGCATCCCCGGAGTTCCAACAGAGCCTGCTGCCATCGAAGCTGGAAATCCTGAAAATCCAGGTGATCCAAAACCAGAAGCTGCAGGACTTTTAAAAGAAAATGAAGCAGCAGATGTGACTGCAGGTTTCCCAAATCCAAACGTTGGAGCGGAAGTAGTGACAGCAGAACTGGCAGAGGGTGTGGCTCCAAATGCTGGGGTATTCCCGAACACAGAAGGACTTCCAGAAGGGGCAGAGGCGAATCCAGAGCTTGATTTAAAACTAAAATTCTGAGTATTAGCATTGCTGCTGTTATTCACTGGAAAACCTACAAAAACCAGAAAAAGGAAAAAATAACCTTTGATAAGCCAGAAAATATAGCCATATTAACCACCTCTCCTTTTTGATTTCTGCCATGTTTGAATGTTGAGAAGCTTAGTGGAAGGAAGAAGTCAAAAGAAGAGATTAGAACAAACCCATTAAACCCTGTTGTCCCGTCTTTCTGCTGTACTGATCTTACTTCTACCGTGATTATCCACATTCATGGATAACAGCTTTGAGAAACCTCTGGGATTAGGAGGCGGACTTTCAGTTTCTGTGCCCCCATACCCCAAGTAAATCAGCTACATCCATTATCCAGAAGTAACTCTTTCCTTAGCTATATTCTTTTATTTGAAAAAATTTTAATTAAAAAAATATTTATTTACTTTGAGAGAGAGAAAGGGGGGTGGGCAGAAAGAGACGGAGAGAGAATCCCGAGCAGGCTGTGCAATGTCAGTGCAGAGCCTAACGCAGGACCTGATCTCACCAACTGCGAGATAACAACCTGAGCCAAAATCAAGAGTTGGATGCTTACCTGAATCACCCAGGTGAACCAGCTTTTTTTTAAAGCAAATATAGGGTGGTCACTTCATCTCAGTTCCATCCTGTATAAATGGGGTGATTCTCAAGCCCCTTCCAGCTAAGATGAATCTGATGAAATCATACTCTAATAATTGACATCTCTGATTTTTCCCTAAATTTTCCTGAGTTGCCATTTTTTGCATACTTTTTATGGGAGTTGAAACCCTCAGTCCTAATTTGCCTTTTTATTTGTCTCTAAGAACCACTGTTTACCTGTGTCCTAACTTAAAAAAAAAAAAAAAGAAGGACATTACTCTCATCTGCAAGAGCTGAAGGAGAAAATATGGACCCCAGAAAGAAGAGAACCTCAAAGATACCTGAGTGAGTGCAAACTGGGGAGATTGGAAAACGGGTCAGCCTGAGACGGGCAGGGGAGGTGGGAGCCCCAGCCCAACACGGGGCAAGTGCGCGGAGCCCGAGAGACAAAGGCAAGAGACAGAGAGACTGAAGACGCTCATAGTACTGTCTCTGGGGAAGAGGTAAAGACCGCTTAACCGTGCTTAGAGAGAGAAACTCACTCCATATATAACTGCTGGGTAGCCCAAATCCAGAACCCAGGTGGTACAAGGGAAAGAACAGCTTCCAGCCCTGCGCCATCTCGGCGGGGAGTCAGCGGTCACGGCAGTGGCGGCGCCAGGAGCACTCACTTTGACCTCGGTTTTGGGAGTGGGAGCATGCACCTCATTTCCACAGTGCATCTTGCCCCCAGCATTGGCCACGCGAATCCCGAATCCCGGGTGCCAACAGGGAAAAAACAGCTCCCACCCCTTCACGATCCCATCCCGGCAGGGAGTTGGCGGCGGTGGAGGCCTGGGGGCGCGCTCAGGCTCCAGGAGCTCCCAGCTCATTTCCGGCAGCGCTGCCCGGCGCCTCAGGCAACAGCTGCAGGAAGCCAAGAGAAACTCATTCTTCCCCCAATGCGATGGTGATCCTGGCTGGGGGCTGGGAATCCGCAGTTGTGTCTGTGACGGTGTGAACTTCACCTCCTGCTGCGCATCTCGCCTCAGGCGGCACACCTCGCCTCAGGCAGGGGCAGCCGAAATCCCTGCCTGAGCCAAGACAAACTGATCCCTCCTCCCTAAGAAGCCAGCCACCAAAGCAAATACATCTCATCTGTGGTAGCATAAAAGTGGATGGACTGGAACTTTGAACCGAGGCGGGCCTGGAAAATACAACTTGGCTCAACCGCGGCACAAGGATATCAGACTCATTAGAGTGGCCTACAGTGCATAGTTCCAGTGGAGCTTAGGGTGCCGCCATTATACTCTCTGCAGACACCAAGGCAGAGCCTCTGAGAGCAGCCTCTGACACCTACCACACCAAACCATGCCTATCCACGAGGAGCTGCTGCTTTTTTAAAATTTTTTTTCTTTTTCTCTTCATTTTTTTTTTCTTCTTTTTTTGTACTTATTTTTTATTATTATTACCTTTTTTTTATACTTAAATTTTTTTAAATTTTTACTCCTTATTTTCCTTTCTCCTTTCTCCCTTTTTTTTACCTTCGTGCAATCCAGATATATTCTCCTGTATCTCATCTTTACCTCTCCCCTCAACTGGTCATACACTTTTAGACTGACCACTGTCCCTTGTTGTCTCTGCCCTGCCTTTATTTTTTCTTCTTCTCTTCTTTTTGTCTCTTTCCTCTCCATTTTCTTTCTTTTCTTTCCCCCTTTTAATGTGTTTGTTTGTTTGATTTGTTTGTGTGTTTCTGTTCCCTCTGTATTTGTCTGTCCGTCTTCCTTCTTAGGGCTACACCAAGAAACAAGCCAAAGTGTGCATGATGGCGAGTCCCAAATATTGCCGAGTAGGGAAATAAAATATTCAAAGGCACAACAAGAGAAACTGAGAGACACCATTAAAAGAATATTTCCTGAAACGACAGGCCCTGGACAGTCAATAAGCCTCCTTTAATAGAGAAATATTAACAGGTGCACAGTGCACGAGCTTTCTAAAGGTGACAAGAGACAGAAAAGTAGCAAAAATGACAAAACGAAGGAACTCTCCCCTGAAGAACCTCCAGGAGGAAGTCACAGCCACAGAACTGCTCAAGGCAGATCTAGACAACATACCGGATCAGGAATTTAAAAAATTTGTCATAAAATTAATCGCGGGGGTTGAAAAAAGCATCAAAGAATCAACTGAGACAATGACTAGGCACTTTGAAAATAGGTGTGATGAGTTAAAAAAGGCTATAGACGAGGTGAATAACAAAATGGAGGCAGCCACTTCAAGGATTGACGAGGCAGAGAGAAGAATAGGTGAATTAGAAGATATAGTTATGGCAAAAGAGGAAGCTGAAAAAAAGAGAAATTAATCCAGGAGCAGGAAAGGAGAATTCGAGACCTGAGTGATACAATCAAACGGAACAACATCCGTATCATAGGAATTCCTGAAGAGGAAGACAGAGAGAAAGGTCCTGAAGGGATGCTTGATCAAATTATAACTGAGAATTTCCCAAATCTGGGAAAAGAAGTAGACATTCAAATTCAAGAGGCACAAAGAACCCCCTTAAGACGTAATTTGAATCGGCCTTCGGCACGACATATCATAGTGAAACTGGCAAAATATAAAGATAAAGAGAGAATTCTGAAAGCAGCTAGGGAGAAAAGGGCCCTAACATACAAAGGGAAACCTATCAGAGTGGTTACAGACCTATCGAATGAAACTTGGCAGGCCAGGAAGGAATGGCAGGAAATCTTCAATGTGATGAACAGAAAAAACATGCAGCCAAGAATCCTTTATCCAGCAAGCCTGTCATTCAAAATAGGAGAGCTAAAAGTGTTCCCAAATAAACAAAAATTGAGAGAATTCATGACCACCAAACCAGCCCTACAAGAAATCCTAAGAGGAACTCTATGAGGGAAATATTGCAAAGAATACAAGGTGCCAGAGACACCATTATAAACATGAATTCTAGGGAGAACACAATGAATCTAAACCCACATTTTTCAATAATAACACTGAATGTAAATGGACTGAATGCTCCAACCAAATGACACAGGGTAGCAGAATGGATAAAAAAACAAAACCCATCTATTTGCTGTCTACAAGAGACTCATTTTCGACCTGAAGACACCTTCAGGTTGAAAGTACAGGGATGGAGAAATATCTATCATGCAACTGAAAGCCAAAAGAAAGCTGGAGTAGCCATACTAATATCAGACAAACTGGACTTTAAAGTAAAGGCAGTAACAAGAGATGAAGAAGGACATTATATAATAATTACAGGGTCTCTCCATCAGGAAGAGCTAACAATTATAAATATCTATGCACCAAATTTGGGAGCACCCAAATACATAAAACAATTAATCACAGAAAGAAACAATCTTATTGACAAGAATGTGCTAATTGCAGGGGACTTTAATACTCCACTGACAGCAATGGATAGATCAACCAGACAGAAAATCACTAAGGAAACAATGGACCTGAACGACACATTGGAACAGATGGAACTGATAGATATATTTAGAACTCTGCATCCTGAAGATAGGAAATTCACCTTTTTTTGGAGTGCACATGGCACATTCTCCAACATAGATCACATACTGGGGCATAAAACAGCCCTCCATAAGTATAAACGAATAGAGATCATACCATGCACACTTTCAGATCACAGTGCTATGAAACTTGAAATTAACAACCGGAAAAAGTCTGGAAAATCTTAAAAAATGTGGAGGTTAAAAACCACCCTACTAAAGGATGACAGGGTTAATCAGGCAATTAGAGAAGAAATTAAAAAATATATGGAAACCAATGAAAACGAAAATACAACAATCCAAAATCTCTGGGACGCAGCAAAGGCAGTCCTAAGAGGAAAGTGTATTGCAATCCAGGCCAATCTCAACAAACCAGAAAAAGCACAAATTCAAATTTAACAGAGCACCTACTGGAACCAGAAGGGAAGCAGCAAGAGCACCCCAAACCCAGCAGGAGAAAAGAAATAATAAAGATCAGGGCAGAAATAAACAATATAGAATCCAAAAGAACAGTCGAGCAGATCAATGAAACCAAGAGTTGATTCTTTGAAAAAATAAACAAAATCGATAAACCTCTAGCCAGGCTCCTCAGAAAGAAAAGAGAGAGGACCCAGATAGACAAAATCATGAATGAAAAAGGATCTATCACAACCAATCCCTTAGAAATACAAGCAATCATCAGAGATTACTATGAAAAATTATATGCCAACAAACTGGACAACACAGAAGAAATGGACAAATTCCTAAGTGCACATGCACTGCCAAAATTCAAACGGGAAGAGATAGAAAGCATGAATAGACCAATAACCAGTGAAGAAATCGAATCCGTTATCAAAAATCTCCCAACGAATAAGAGCCCAGGGACAGATGGCTTCCCAGGGGAATTCTACCAGACATTTAAAGCAGAGCTCATAGCCATCCTTCTCAAACTATTCCAAAAAATAGAAATAGAAGGAAAATTTCCAAACTCATTCCACGAAGCCAGCATCACCTTGATACCCAAACCAGAGACCCAGCCAAAAAAGAGAACTACAGACCAATATCCTTAATGAATACAGATGTAAAATTACTCAACAAGATACTAGCAAATCGAATTCAACAGCATATAAAAAGAATTATCCATCATGATCAAGTGGGATTCATTCCTGGGTCACAGGCCTGGTTCAATATTCACAAATCCATCAATGTGATCCATCACATTAACAAGAGAAAGGATAAAAACCATATGATCCTGTCGATAGATGCAGAAAAAGCATTTGACAAAATACTGCACCCTTTCTTAATAAAAACCCTTGAGAAAGTCGGGATAGAAGGAACTTACCTAAACATTATAAAAGCAGTTTATGAAAAGCCCACAGCTAATATCATCCTTAATGGGAAAAAACTGAGAGCTTTCCCCCTGAGATCAGGAACATGACAGGGGTGTCCACTCTCACCACTGCTGTTTAATATAGTGCTGGAAGTCCTAGAATCAGCAATCAGACAACAAAAGGATATAAAAGGCATCAGAATTGGCAAAGAAGAAGTCAAACTTTCACTTTTTGCAGATGACATGATACTCTACATGGAAAACCCAGCAGACTCCACCAGAAGCCTTCCAGAACTGATCAATGAATTCAGTAAAGTTGCAGGTTACAAAATCAATGTACAGAAATCAGTTGCATTCCTATACACCAAAAATGAAGCAGCTGAAAGAGAAATCAAGAAACTGATCCCATTCACGATTGCATGAAAAGCCATCAAATACCTAGGAGTAAACCTAACCAAGGATGTAAAAGACCTATATGATGAGAACTATAGAAAACTCATGAAAGAGATTGAAGAAGACACCAAGAAATGGAAAAACATTCCCTGTTCATGGATCGGAAGAATAAACATTGTGAAAATGTCATTACTACCCAAAGCAATCTACACATTCAATGCAATCCCCATCAAAATTGCACCAACATTCTTCTCAAAGCTAGAACAAACTATCCTCAAATTCGTATGGAATCACAAAAGACCCTGAATAGCCAAAGTTATATTGAAGAAGAAAACCAAAACAGGAGGCATCACAATCCCAGACTTTAGCCTCTACTACAAAGCTGTCCTCATCAAGACAGTATGGTATTGGCACAAAAACAGACACACAGACCAATGGAACAGAACAGAGAACCCAGAACTGGGCCCACGAATGTATGGCCAATTAAATTTTTGACAAAGCAGGAAAGAGTATCTGATGGAAAAAAGACTGCCTCTTTAGCAGGTGGTGCTTGGAGAACTGGACAGCAACATGCAGAAGAATGAAACTAGACCACTTTCTTACACCATACACAAAAATTAACTCAAAATGGCTCAAGGACCTGAATGTGAGACAGGAAACCATCACAACCCTCAAGGAGAAAGTAGGAAAAAACCTCCTAGACCTCCACCGCAGCAATTTCCTACTCGACACATCCCCAAAGGCAAGGGAAATGAAAGCAAAACTGAACTCTTGGGACTTCATCAAGATAAAAAGCTTCTGCACTGCAAAGGAAACAATCAAGAAAACTAATAGGCAACCGACAGAATGGGAAAAGATAGTGGCAAATGACATATCAGATAAAGGGCTAGTATCTAAAATCTACAAGGAACTCACCAAACTTCATACCCATAAAACAAATAACCCAGTGAAGAAATGGGCAGAAGACATGAACAGACACTTCTCCAAAGAGGACATCCAGCTGGTCTACAGGCACATGAAACGATGTTCAATATCACTTATCATCAGGGAAACACAAATCAAAACCACACTGAGATACCACCTCACGCCAGTCAGAGTGGCTAAAATGAACAAATCAAGAGACTATAGATGCTGGCGAGGGTGTGGAGAGACGGGCACCCTCCTACACTGTTGGTGGGAATGTAAACTGGGGCAGCCGCTCTGGAAAACAGTGTGGAGGCTCCTCAAAAAACTATCCATAGAACTCCCTTATGACCCAGCAATAGCACCGCTAGGGATTTACCCAAGGGATACTGAAATGCTGATTCATAGGAGCACATGTACCCCAATGTTCATAGCAGCAATGTCAACAATAGCCAAAACATGGAAAGAGCCTAAATGTCCATCACCTGATGAGTGGATCAAGAAGATGTGGTATATATACACAATGGAGTACTACATGGCAATGAGAAAAGAATGAAATCTGGCCATTTGTAGGAAAGT
>PJEM01005969.1:98979-120388 GCA_004023845.1 Helogale parvula
AGGGTGTCATGCTAAGCGAAATAAGTCAGGCAGAGAAGGACAGATACCATATGTTTGCACTCATAGGTCTAACAGGAAAACAGGAGAAACCTAATGGAGGACCAGGGGGAGGGGAAGAGGGAAAGAGAGTTGGGGAGAGAGAGGGATGCAAAACTTGAGAGACTACTGAATGCTGAAAATGAACTGAGGGTTGAAGGGGAAGGGGGAGGGGGGAAAAGAGGTGGTGGTGACGGAGGAGGGCACTTTGGGGAAGAGCACTGGGTGTTGTATGGAAACCAATTTGACAATAAATATTAAAAAAAAAACTTTTCTTTTAAACTAAAACAAAAGTGACATAGTATTGCCATGTGAGAAAATACTATGCTGTTATACACAGTGAAAAGAAGGGCCTCAATGGTGGTGCTGCTATAATAGCAACTACGTATTCCTATAAAACTTTTGAAAAAACATTCCTAAAATACACTTACAAAGCCTGAGCCATAGCGTCTTTCAAAACACATGCCCTGTCTGACCTCCATTTCACAAATGATTGATGAACCCAATGGAGCTTTGAAGCTCCATTATGGACGGCAGTAGAATTTGCAACAGTGATTTAGAATGTCACTAAACACACCTTTAGACTTCATGATCTGAAACCTCTAAAATCCTGTTTCCAAAATGGATAAAGTTTTGCATCACTTTATCATTTACCTGGTGACCCAAATGTTACTCCCTGCATACTGCCAAATCCAAAGGTAGGCGCCGCTTGATTTACTCCATCTTTCACAGCTGCGAGCTATAAAAAGAAAAGTAGGCAAATAATAAAGTAATTAATGAATAATTCTCAATTGCCTTTTATATACACTTCACAGCCAAATTAAATTTTTAAAATGTGTACTTAAGGAGCACCTGGGTAGTTCATCTGGTTGAGCATCTGACTTCAGCTCAGGTCATGATCTCATGGTCTGTGATCTCAAGCCCCTCAATGGGTTCTGTGGTGACAGCTCAGAGCCTGGAGTCTGCTTGGGGTTCTGTGTCTCCTGTTTTCTCTGCCCCTCCCCCACTCATGCTGTCTCTCAAAAATGAATAAACCTTAAAAAAATTTTTTAATGTGCACTTAAAACTATGTTTAACATAGAAAAATACCCACAATATGAATACACATAGAAAAAATGGACTAATCTCAATGAGTTAAGAGCAACTCATGAATTATGAGTAATGAACTATGGGCGATTTTAGTTTTATTTATGCTTCTAAAGTATCTTCTCATTTTTTCAATAAATTTATATTAAAATCAGAAAAAAATTTTAATAATACATTTTACTGTCTATAGGTTGATTATCAAGAAGTCTAGATTTTAGGCAAAGAGCTTTTAGAGGCTACCTAGCTTACTTATTCTGATGTTTGAACTGAACTGATTCACAATTACATTATTAAAAACTTACTACTAAAATCTATTGAACTTTCCCTATTTCTTGAATACACTTTATGCTCTTACTGTTTTCCACTCTAGAAATGTCTTTCATCTCTGCATACTGAAATCTCAATCTCCCTTTTTTTTTTAAGTTTTATTTATTTAGGTGATCTCTACAGCCAATGTGGGCTTGAAGTCATGACC
Organism: Helogale parvula; assembly: GCA_004023845.1. Taxonomy (NCBI): domain Eukaryota; kingdom Metazoa; phylum Chordata; class Mammalia; order Carnivora; family Herpestidae; genus Helogale; species Helogale parvula. The sequence continues at coordinate 100,577 of PJEM01005969.1, forward strand.
CTGAGATCAAGAGTCAGATGCTCTACTGACTGAGCCAGTCAGGCACTCCTTTAAAATTCCTTTCAAGGAACTTTTCCCTTACTCCTTACCTCCAAGAAGCTTTTCCTAACTAACTCAAACAGATATGGTTTCTCTCATTTGGAAGCCTCACTAGCATCTTCTAAAAACACTTTTCATTGAGGGATGGTTTATATGCAATAAAATGCATCAATCATATATATGTATTTCAGTGAGTTTTGACAAACTTATAGCCACAACTATAATCAAGGTGTAGAACAATTCTGTCACCCCTAAAAGTTCCCTTGTGGCCTTTTCACCCTCTCCCAAATGCTGGGCACAGGGGAGCACTCACTTCCTATCACTATAGATGAGGTTTGTTGTCTTTCGTGTTTTATATAAATGGAATCACATAGTATGTACTTTTTTTTTGGTCTACCTTCTCTCCTTCAGGTAATAATCATAAACAGGTAAACAGATAAACATATTATATTCATAAAATGGATTAAAAGAATAAAGAATGAACCACTTATATATGCTAAGCCCACTGTGGGTGGGGCTGTCCAAGATCTTCACCTAAAAAGTAAGGAACTTCTAACCCTGAGGGAAACTGTGTAGTTCTTTGGACTCAGTATTCCTTTTACATCAGCAATGGTGATGGACGACTACCTGTCACACAGGGACAGAATCCTTCAAGAAGGCCTACTAAACTTAAATGGTATTATAACAACTAAACGGTGGAGAAATTAGCTTACACAGGAGTTTAATTGTTTACGAAGTACATATTTAAGAAAGGGGTGGGGTGCTGAAACTATCACATAGTCATTTACTAAGTTAGGCAGAGATAACTCTCATATCCCTTTTTGAAGGTAGTCACATAAACCGTTTGGGAAACTCTAAATATCTTATTGTGAGATAAGATCCATAAGAAGTTATTATGGGAATAGAAACATCGTAACTTTATTGACCGAGATAATGAATATGCTATAGTCAGGATCATATATCTTTGGAGACAAGTAGGTATATATCTACTAAAGGCATTTCTATATAGGTCAGGGAATAGATGGTGAGTGTTTTCCAGTCACAAAAGTATACACTGGTCTAAATGTGTATTCAGATCATTTTTTAAAGCAATTTCTTTGTAAATGCTAATAACCTAGTATACTTGAATTTATATAACATTTTCAAACCTAGACTACTTAAGTCGAAAACTTTACCTTAAGGAAAGCTAACAAGACTGTGATTTTAAATGATACAATCCTGGGAATGTATATCATAATTCTTGACGAGAATTTTAGCTTTGCTTTCCAAATCCAAAGTGAAATTCTCTGCAAAAACGTAATAGAGAAGACACTTCCCTGTAGAAAACTCTCCAATACTCACCAAAGCTATGTTAGTTGATGTATTTAGATTTTTCAGTTCATTTACTCTGTTTCTCCACTGATTTATTAACTGTTGGAGGGAATTTAGCTGAAGAGAGTAGACAGAAAAATAATCAGTCAATTCTGAGTGTTTAAGTTAGTCTCTCAAACTTCATGTCTTTATTTGCCAAAATCACAAGAAGTTTATAAAACATTTTTATGGCCCATAACTTGTACAATTTGCCCAAGATGCTCCAGCCATAGTTCCCTGTTCTACAACACCTTGTGTCACCTGGTTCAGAATCTCAAGTATGTGGCAGCACAGAGGGAGTTAGATCCAGATGGGAGCAAACATGGGTACTAGTTGAAATGCATGATCAGGACCGCAGACAACACAAAAATACAGTTTATGTCATTTCTTTTAGGCACCAACTTACTGAGGCCCAGCTTTTTTATTTTTTGACATCTCATATGTGAGAATGTTAATCTCTATAACAGACTGTGTCTTATTTTACTGCTCTTCTAGAATTCATCACTGTGTCTGCACCTAAGAGATGCTCCCTAAGTGTCTGTCAGATGAAGAAAGGGTCTGACTTCTGTGACTGATCACTGGATACTTTGTAATAAAAATAGTGAAATCCCTAGTTATATAGTCAAAATATATTATTACCATTTTAGATAACCAACCAACTTCAAAGAAAGTAATGTAGAAGATAAAAATAGCCTTCTCTTGAGAAAAATTATAGACCTCATCCACTTTGCCAATATATAAGCAAGCCACTACAAACAGAAGACTGTAATAACAGCTAATCTGGTATTAAGTAGATGAATAGGAAACAAACTTACATAACTCTGTAAGTTATTGCTGGTTAAGTAGTTATGGTATTCAAGTCTCAATTCCTCTGGTGAAATGTCTGTAAAACCTGAAGTGAGGAATCAATTGGAATCTTTAAAATAAACACCAGTACTTTTGATAGTATAGTAAAGCCAGAAGTGAGACAAGAAAATATGCTGATGCTGACTGTAAGAAAATTTTCATAATCCTAAGGATAAATTTCAAAGCCTATAATGTAATGTTTAAAAAAGTATAAGATTAGAATAAAATACAATTGGGTATTTGATCTTTTTCAGATTCTGTGTCTCCCTCTCTCTCTCTGCCCCTCCCCTGCTTGCACTCTGTCTCTCAAAAATAAACAAACATTAAAAAAAATTTTTTTAAAGGGGTGCCTGGGTGCCTCAGTTAGTTAAGCGTCCAACTTCGGCCCAAGTCATGATCTCACACTTCATGGGTGAAGCCCTGCATCGGGCTTTGTGCTAACAGCTTGGGGCCTGAAGCCTGCTTCAGATTCTGTGTCTTCCTCTCTCTTTGCCCCTCTCCCGTTTGCACTCTCCCTGTCTCTCAAAAATAAGTAAACATTAAAAATGTTTTAATATAATTAGATATTTGATCTTTAAAGGGGAAAACTGTCTAAAGATAAGTGGAGTGTAAGGAATAATAAAAGAGTTGACTACATATACAATCAAACTTCTGTTTAAAACAATATTCTGTATGGCAGAAACTATAAGCAAAATTAAAAGGCAAATGATAAACTCGGAAAACCATAACTTACATATATATGACAGAAAAGGAGTTAATGTCAGTGTTTTGATTGCACTTATAAATCAATAAGATAGATAGGTTAATATAGGCAAACATAATAAATAGGCAATTTGCAAAAAAATTCAAATAGCCAATAAATAAGTAAAATAAAAAAGTTCAATTTAGGGGCGCCTGGGTGCCTCAGTCAGCTGAGCGTCCGACTCTTGGTTTCTGCTCAGATCATGGTTCATCAAGCCCTGTGTCAGGCTCTGTTCTGACAGTGTGGAGCCTGCTTGGGATGCTTTCTCTCCCTCTCTCTGTCCCTCCTCCACTTGCTTTCTCTATCCTTCTCTCAAAATAAATGAATAAACTTAAAAAAATTATTTTAAAAAAGTTCAATTTAAAAATACAACAACAGAGATCAGATACTTTACTTAATGGAAAAATTAAAAATGGATGGTATTTATTGTTAGTAAGGGTGTGGTAAAGTTGACATTCTCCTAAATTACATTTAGGAGAACCAGAAAGGTACTTTCCTGGGAGGAAAATTGTCATTAAGTGACAAATGCCTTAAATATGTTCGTACCTGCTGTCCTTAATAGAATTTCTAGGATGTAACCTCAGAAAATAATTAGACATATAATCAAAGAGTTTTATGTATGAAAGTGTTCATTCTAGTATTTTTAATAAAAGAGACAAATTGAAAACATAGAAATAACAAAGTAGAATACAAAACTAGATTATGATCCTAATTATAGATATACAAATAGGAAATATAGTTGTTTGCATATTTTGAAATAAATACTCTGAAATATTATAGTTATCTTTAAGAGACCAGATGATCTTTATTTTATTTACATATTTCTGTGTTTTTCAAGTTTTCTATGGCAACAGCTGTGAATTTATAATTAGGAAAACTTTTCAAGAAAGGAAAAACAACATTCAGGATATTTCCTATAGAGAATTACTTGTAACACAGATAAATTAACTCCATGAACTCTACGCCCCAGAATAAAGAAAAGACTAAACGTTTAAATTAGAACCTTGGATTCCTTGTAACAACTTGTCGTTACACCATCTTTAATAACTGTTTAGGCCAAAAAACAAGGAATTCCCTTGCATTTACCTCTCTTTCGTCACATCTAATTAATCAGCATCCTGCCAGTTCCAAATTCCAAAACGCACTATGAATCTGACCAATTCTGTCCCCACTGTGAATGACCCTAACCCAGTCACCTAGGAGTATTGGTCTCCTAACTCATCTCCTTACTTCTCACCCCATACCACTCCCTACAGACCATTTCTTTTCGTACAACAGTCCAACTGAGTTTTTTTCCTAATCAGATCATGTCCTTCTGCCTAAAGCTCCACATGGTTGCCCAGTAGTTAGTCCGACATGATCTGGCTCCTGGCTGACTCTATGGCCCTCATGTCCTATTACTCTTTCTCTCGTTCACTCTCCTCCAGTTGTTCTGGCCTCATTTGTCTTCAAACCTGCCAACCTTGTTCCCACAAGGGCCTATGCACTAGCTCTTCCTACTGTTAGGAATGTTTTCCCCAAATCTTCCCATAAGTGACACCTTCTTCTCACTTAGGACTCTGCTCCAACACTGCCTCGTAAGAATGGATACCTTACTCTAGCTAAAGGAAAACTGTCCCTCCTCCAGTTACTTTCTCCTCCTTCCAGCTGTTCCTCATCTGAACCAGAGAAAATGGAACATTATCTGAGTGACTATTTTCTCAATTATCTCAAGGGTGGTACAAAAACAGTATCATTTTAGATGTACAGGAAGAGTTAATTCATTATAATTAATGTCTAAGGATAGCAGTTCTCCAACTTTTTGGCCTCAAAACCCATTTATAGTCTTAAAATTCATAAACAACTCCAAAGAACTTTTGCCTATATCAGTTATAATATATATATTTACCTCATTTAAAATGAAAAATAAGAAATATAGAACACATTTATTTTTTGTTTAATGTTTATTTATTTTTGAGACTGCGAGAGACAGAGTGCAAACAAGGGAGGGACAGAGAGAAAAGGAGACACAGAATCCAAAACAGGCTCCAGGCTCCGAGCTGTCAGCACAGAACTCGATGCGGGGCTCGAGCCCACGAACCGCGAGATCATGACCTGAGCCAAAGTCAATGCTTAACTGACTGAGCCACCCAAGCGCCCCAGAACATATTTATTAATTCACATAAAAATAAGAAACCAATTACACATCAACATAAATGAAAGAACTATTTTTCAAGCAAAAAATAAAAATTTAGTGAGATGAGTGGCACTGATTTAGGTCTGTAAATATTTTTTTTTGCATACCTTAATTTAAAAATTTTTACTGCTAAAAAATGCTAACCCTCTTCTGAGCTTTCAGTGAGTTATTATCGTTTTGCTGATGGAGGGTTTGTTTGTAATTTTTTTAAATGTTTGGTTTTAAGAGAAGACTGCTAGATTATTATATCTGCTTCTACATTCAATCTGTTGCAATATACTGCCTGGCTGAAGTGTTTGAAGGAAATTTGTTCTAACACAGATACGGAGTTAGGAAGGAGGACTTCAGTAATCTTTTCAGGGGGCGCCTGGGTGGCTCAGTCAGTTGAGCGTCCGGCTTCGGCTCAGGTCATGATCTCATGGTTCGTGGGTTTGAGCCCCATGTCAGCCTTTGGGCTGACAGGTAGCTCAGAGCCTGGAGCCTGCTTCAGATTCTGTGTCTCCCTCTCTCTCTGACCCTCCCCTGCTCATGCTTTCTCTCTCTCTCTCTCTAAAATAAATAAAGACAGTAAAAAAAAAATAATCTTTTCAGATAATTGTGGCTATTCTTCTTTGACACTTGATAGGTGGTAGTTTCTTACAAGTTTAGCTATAATGCAAATTGAAACCTTAAAATTAATTAACTTTTTGTATTATTATGTTAAATCCAGTGGTTTATCTTGCACTTACAAAGAATTTTTCAGCCAAACATAATTTTTTTAAAAATGTTTTTAATGTTCATGTTTATTTTCATTTTTTTTAATGTTTATTTTTGAGAGAGAGAGAGAGCGAGCGAGCAGGGGAGGGGCAGAGAGAGGGAGCGAGAAAGGATCTGAAGTGGGCTCTGTGCTAACAGCAAAGAGCCTGATGTGGGGCTTGAACTCACGTAGTGAGATCATAACCTGAGCCAAAGTCAGATGCTTAAACGACTGAGCCACCTAGGTGCTCTTGTACAGCCTTTTTAAAAAAATATTTATGGGGCACCTGGGTGGCTCAGTCGGTTAAGCATCTGGCTTCAGCTCAGGTTATGATCTCACGGTTCGTGGGTTCAAGTCCCGCGTCAGGCGCTGTGCTGACTGTTAGCTCAGAGGCTGGAGCCTGTCTTCATATCCTGTGACTCCTTCTCTCTCTGACCCTCCCTTGCTCACACTATCTCTCTCTCTCTGTCAAAAATAATTAAAAACATTAAAAAAATTTTTTTAAATATTTGAGAGAGCATGTGTGTGTGCGCACCCAGGTGCAAGTGAGAAGGAGAGGGGCAGAGAGAGGAGAGAATCCCAAGCAGGCTCCATGTTGTCAGCACAGAGCCCAGGGCAGGGCTGGATCTCACAAACTTTGAGATCATAACCTGAGCCGAAATCAAGAGTTGGACACGCAACTAACTGAGCCACCTGGGCACCCCAAATATTTGTACAGCCTTTAAAAGGGTCTCAGGAATAGGGCTGCCAGATTTAGCAAATAATACAGGATGCCCAGGGGCACCTGGGTGGTTCAGTTGATTGTCTGACTTTAGTTCAGGTCATGATCTCACAGTTCAAGAGTTCAAGCCCACATTAGGGTCCCTGCTATCACTGCAGAGCCAGCTTCAGACCCTGTGTTCCTCACCACCCTCCACCCCTCCCCTGTGCACACGCACTCTCTCTCAAAAATAAACATTAAAAAAATACAGGATTCCCAGTTAAACCTGAATTTTAGATATACAACAAATACTTTTTTAGTACGTCCCAAGTATGTCCCAAATATCACACGGAATATTCATATACTAAAAATACTATTTTTTGTTTATCTAAATAAAAAAGAATTTAAATTTAACTGAGTGTCCCACATTTTATCTGGCAATCCTACTTAGGAATCTATATTCCAGTTTGAGAACCATTGCTTTAGGGCATTAGACATTAGGTTAAATTCCAAATTGATTAAAAAAGGTTCAGTACTTCTTTATTTTCTTTATAGAAACGCTATCTAAAACTATCTGATTTATTTGTATTATTTCCTGTCTCCCTCCCTCAAAAACATAAGCTTTGTAAGGGAGGAAGCTTGTCTGTCCTGCTCATCACTATATTCTTAGAACTTAGAATAGGGCCTGGCACAAAAGAAATTCAGTAACTATTTTGTTGAACAGCTGAGTGAATAAATAACTAAGGACTGGTGTGACAAATGCTCAGGGAGAAGCAGGCAGAGCTGAGACAGGGCAGGGATCCCAGAGTTCTGAGGGATTGCAAGGGCTCTCATCTGCGAGGTACTTACTATTTACTCAACAGTGGAGAGGACCCACGACCACCCAAAGTAGGATTAGAAAAGTGTGGTGCTCTAGGTTTCAGTTGAGAAAGGGCTTTGGAACTATGGACAAAAGAAAACAGGAAGAAAAAAGGGTACTCTAAAGAAATGCTATTCCTGTAGCCAAGCTAAAGTAAAGCTCTTTACCTTCACAGGTTATCTCCAGGATAGATCTCAAAATGCTTTACAAAAAAGAACTATCTTTACAAGGAAATATAGGGAAGGGAGAAGAGAATCAGGCAGCCAAGGCCTTAATGAAAAAAGATGCGAATCTTCTATTCACTGTAAGCAGCTAAGAGGTTTGGAAGTTGTACCTATAGGGAACCAGGAAGGCAGAGACTCTTCGAGGACTTACAGAATTGGGATCTGGTGGGTCCTGACTTCACTATTGTCTCATGAGAACTACATACTTTGAATTTTTTTTAATGTTTTTTATTTATTTTTGAGAGACAGAGAGAGAGAGAGCACAAGCAGGGGAGGATCAGAGAGAGAGGGAGACACAGAATCTGAAGCAGGTTCCAGGCTCTGAGCTACCTGTCAGCACAGAGCCCGACCCAGGACTCGAACCCACAAACTGTGAGATTGTGACCTGAGCCGAAGTCGGACACTCAACTAACTGAGCCACCCAGGCGCCCCGAGAACTATATACTTTAAAAGAACTGTAGTCTCTATCTCTGAATTATGAAGTTCTGTCAGAATAATGGGATACTTTAAACAATGTCCAAACTCTCTTAACTGTGGTTAAGTTTGTGGTTAGTTTATTAAGTATGATCTTGGTTTTAGAAAATAAGAGTTATAAAACATATTTTAAAAATAAACAATTTCTCAATTACCTGAAATATTAGGCTTCTTTTTCACTGGCGAATAAACAGAAAACATCCACTGCCCTGAAGATTCCCAAACTTCCATATCTTTTATAATTCCTTCCCTGGAAAAAAAAAAAAAGAGAGAGAAAGATCTTTTGCATCTGCTTGTTAAAATTTATTGTTATAATTTTCAATGACTGAAGTTTTAAATTATAGTGAATATATAATTTTAGTTTTTTCCATTGTATTTTCTGAAGAGTATTCTTTAAAGCAGAATTTACAGAATGAGAACTATATTTCATGATTTTTAATATTATAATACTGGGGTGCCTGGTGGCTCAGTTGATGGAGCATCTGACTCTTGGTTTTGGCTCAGGTCGTGAGCCATGGGATTGATCACGGGATTGAGCCATGTTGGACTCCACACTGAGTATGCCTCTCTCGTCTGCTTGAGTGCTCTATAAAATAAGTTAGGGGTACCTAGGTGGCTCTGTGCTGACAGCTCAGAGCCTGGAGCCTGCTTCAGATTCTGTGACTCCCTCTCTCTTTGCCCCTTCCCCACCCATACTCTGCCACAGTCTCTCAGAAATGAATAAACATTAAAAATTAAAGTGAGGGATGCCTGCATGGCTCAGTTGATTAAGCGGCTGACTTTGGCTCAGGTCACGATCTCATGGCCTATGAGTTCGAGCCCTGTGTTGGGCTGTGCTGACAGCTCAGAGCTTGGAGCCTGCTTTGGATGTGTCTCCCTCTTTCTCTGTCCCTCCCCTGTTCAAACTCTGTCTCTCTCTCTCTCTCAACAATAAACATTAAAAAATAATTTTAAAAATTAAAATATAAAAATATTGTAATATCAAAGAAATTTATGGTTTTGGTTTTCTAGTATGCTAATCCATTAACCAATACATTTATTAAGTGAGAATGATCCAACTACACATCTTTTAAAAAACTAAAATGTAATAAACATACAATACTAACTTTAATTTTTCTTTGTTCATTATCAGAAACATCAATGACCATTTAACTGGAAAAAGACACAAAGCACCATGAGTAATACAGAACCATAACATTTTATGTATGTATGTATGTATGAATGCGTTTATTTGAAGTTTATTATTTATTTTGAAAGAGAGAGAGAGAATGAGCAGGGGACGGGCAGAAACTCTGAGAGGGAGAGATATAATCCCAAATAGGTTCTGCACCATCAGCGAGGAGCCTGATGTGGGGCTCAAACTCACAAACTATTAGATCATGACCTGAAAGCAAGAGTCAGATGCTTAACTGACTGAGCCACCCAGACATCCCTTTATTTAATTTATTTAAAAAATTTTTTTAAGTAAGCTTCAAGTCCAGTGGGGAGAGCCCAGTGCAGGGCTTGAACTCACTACCCTGAGATCAAGACCTGAACTGGGATCAAGTCAGACACTTTAACCAACTGGAGCCATCCAGGTACTCCAGAACCTAAAAGTTCTTAAGTGGGCAGGGCTTTAGACACCATTTTGTTTAATTCTTAGATTTTGCAAAATGGAAAACAGATCCATGTCCATATAATTATTTTATTGGCAAAGCTGTGAATAGATTTGACTCTAAATTAGATGTTTCCCTCCCCCATCCAGAAAGCTAGAATAAAATTTTAGTTATCACAGAATTTTAAATACTTTTAAAATTATTTTATGACATCAAATATAGGAAAGAAGACTTTATTTGCTCTTTTACCTTTAAAAAATCAATTGTATATAGTACATGGCTCAAAATGTTTACCACTTGGTCTAATTTATTATGTGAAATAAGACTAACAAGTATATTTAAATTCTGTCCTCAAGTCGGGGACTGAGATAACAGTTACAAAGAGTCAGGGACTGCTTCGGCACCAGTCATACGTTTTACCATGATCAAGAAACCAGAAGGGTGTACTCCACAGTAATGAAGGACATCGCTGGAGCTAGTTTCAATGGGGCAGGTGAAATAAACGTTTTAGAAAGAAAAGTGCCAGGTGCTGTTAAGTACCACCAAGATTACAAATTGCTTAAATTTACCTCATACTTTGTAAAGAACTCATAATTTGCAATTTGTTGCAATTTAAGCAGAACTGCTTCAGAAAGATATTTACAATATAGGGTTAACCACAGAAAAGTGGGGGAAAATGAGCCCTGAGAGTCACTGCTGGTATGGTAAGGGGACCAATATTTTTCTGTATTTGTATTTTTTTATTTTAGAGAGAGAGAGTGTGTGTGAATTGGGGAGAGGAGGAGGGAGGGGGGGAGAGGGGGAGAGGGGGAGAGGGAGAGAGAGAGAGAGAGAGAGAGAGAGAGAGAGAGAGAGAGAGAGAGAGAGAGAGAGAGAGAGAGAGAGAGAGAGAGAGAGAGAGAGAATCTCAAGCAGGCTCCACAGCATGGAGCCTGATGTGGGGTTCAATGAGCTTGGGATCATGTCCTGAGCTGAAATTGAGTTGGATGCTCAACTGACTGAGCCACCCAGGTGCCCCAAGTGACACATTTTTAAGTGAAATAAAGTCTACTATGACATATGCAAAAAAGTTATCTCTGAGTGATAGGATCATGGGTGTTTTGTCTTCTTTTTGCTTATTCTGACTTTTTAAATAATGTATTACTTATTTTTGAGAGAAAATATTGTAGGTACTTTAAAAAAATAGGCAAATGGGTAGTTAATTTTTCTGAAGGCTTCCACTTACAGAAGTTTCTTTTCATCTTTCTGCTCATCAGAGCTGGGTGAAGCAAATGGATTCTGGGATGGTCCAAACCCCCTGCTCCTGCTGGTTGAAGTTCCAGAATCCAAAGAACTGAAAGATGGCTTTTCTTGATCTCTGCTGCTCCCCCATGGTGTGGATTTGGAGAAGCTGGATGGCTGGATAACGCTGGAGTATCTCTGGCTGGTGGTATTCCATCCACGTCTGTTACTACCTGAAAATAAACAAAACAATTTTATTGGCAACTTCCTTTTTAAAACTCTAAAAATTTCATTACATTTTGTCTTATTATGTGCAGACATTATGCAAAGACTTAACAAGCAAATTTCCACTCATTTTAAATCACAAAATTCTTCATTTGGGGTTTATATAGTTACTTGTAGCCAACAAATCATGTAATGGCCTAATCATGTAATGGTCTTTTTGCTTGTTTGTTTAAAAAGATTGAGAAGACTGTAAATCCAAAGAAAAACAATGATATATTACTAAGTTCAGCTGATATAAGCTTATTAAATAAATAATTGCTTGACAAATGGATTTAAGATGTATCCTTTATTTTTTTTTTAACATTAATTTTTTCTGAGAGACCGAGGATGAGCAGGTGAGGGCAGAGAGGGAGACACACACCGAATCTGAAGCAGGCTTCAGGTTCCGAGCTGTCAGCCCTGAGCCTGATGCGGGGCTCAAATTCACAAACCGCAAGATCATGACCTGAGCCAAAGTCAGCCACTTAACCAACTGAGCCACCCAGGCACCCCGGATTTAAGATGTATCCTAAATCATAAGCTCCTTCGGGATAAAAATATATGTCTTTATCACTCTTTGCTCTCCTACTGGGCCCTTACACAGCAGTAAAGTCTGAAAAATGGACAATGTACTAGTTTGTTGAATATAAAGAATTAGATTCTACCCTCTGTCCTTAAATACATGCTTAAATCTATTTGACTCCATCTTCCCTCTGGGAAAACAACATCTACCCACCCATCTTTCACAGGGAGATTATAATTTACATGTGAATAAAATGACTGAGTTCTTCTATTATGAGCAGATTCTAATATTTCATAATTATCAAAATGAGCCAATAGGGCTCTCTCCTCTTTCTATATTAAAAAAAAAAAAATCTTACCACGTAAAGTACCTCGTTTACTCATCACTTCCTAGTTGGGGCCAAGATAACTCACCTTGTTTCTGACTGAATTAGGAGATTTGCCATGAAACAAAAACTGGAATGATGGGAGATATATTCCTTCTTGAAAATTCATCTCCCAACTCTACAACTACTTAATTAAAATCAATGAGAAAAAGGAGCAGATTGTTGGGCTAGATTCCTCATGTAAGGGTTAATGGTATTTTATTTTTCTGAAGTTCCAAATCCTTTGGGGGATGACACTCTGAAGACATTCATTCCTTCTTTTGTATATAGCTTTTGGCCTTCACTTATTAATTCTAAAAGCATTCCTTTCTGGGAGCTAAATACACTGTTTACTTGATGAGTTTCATTTATTCTTTCTTCAACCATCAATCCATTCTACATTTATTTTCTAATTACTACATTTACAGTGAGTCACCACAGAATTTCAAATATTAAGTGGTTTTTCCAGGAAATACACTCACATTTATCAGACCCTAAGTCATAATTTTTGGTTTGGAATATTCACTAAACTGTGGGTGATGCAAAAGGACAGTCTCCAAGAAGAGGGATCAGAACTGAAACCACAAAGCAACATGAAAAGTTGGATGAACAGTCCTAAAAGAGGGAAGGGAAGGAAGAGGAGGAGAGGAGGTCAACATCTTGTGATATCGTCAAGGGCTAAGTTTCAATCCTAATAGAACCTAACTATTCATCTGAACTTTAAAACCTTGTGTTGTAATATGGTTTCATTTTTGTTCCCTCCTCTTCCTGAACACAATCCTTTCCTATCATCCACGATTAGTTTAAATATTCCAAAAACTTTACCACTTGGGCCCAGATAGTAGCTCAACCCGGTCCTCCACACACCCCCTTCCCTCATAAGTCACAGTTCTTAATTGGGCATCTCACTCTTCCAATTTTACCCCCGATGTTACGAACATGTACGTTCACCCGGGATATAGCTTTGTAGCTATTATTAGATTTTCAAAGGACTTTGCGACTTCCCCAAAGTTAAGAATCAAGGCTCTGACCCCAGGTGCTAGCCTCTCTCTGGAAAAAAAAAAAGTTCGGTAAACATTATATTTAAGTACCAAGGGTAAAAACTAAAGTACCCAGGAGAGTAATAAAGCAAGGAGGCACCTGGGTCGACCTACAGCAATTCTCCGGACCATTGCCACCCACAGACAAGGTAGATTTCCACATACTCCCGACTTAAAAACTCATTGTTTCGCATTAGAAATAAAGGCCAAGTCTGTCTTCACCTCCTCAAAAAATACAACTCCGGGCCTAACAAGCTAATAAAGGCAACGTAGAGAACCCGAACCCAGCCCAGTGGGCGGGGCTGAGGAGGGGGCGACGAGGGCACGTCAGCGTCAACAGACAGGTGGTGCACCGCGGCGCAGAGCCGGGCGGCGGGCCCCAGGCCGGACGCCCGTTCTCAGCCGGACGGGCTCCGGGCCAGGCCTTCCTCTGCTCGGCTACCGGCGCAGGACTGGGGAGAACGTCACCTGAGGGCTGTTGCTGCCGTCCCCCGCCCGCACCCCCGGCGCCGGGATGTTCGTTCCAGCACCGGTCTCCAAAGCGGCACCGGCCTTGAAGGAAGAACTGACAAATGGTCATTGCGACGGCGTCGCCCACGGAACGGTCTTCAGGCGGCACCCTCAGCAGAAGGAGAACCCAGGGCAACCACAGCTCCCACCCGGCTACCGTGACGTCATCTTCTCGCGCCCCACTCCCTTTTGTCCCGCCCTGGGATGAGAGGCGTGGATTTTACCCAATAGGATTTGAGAAGAGCGGGGCGGGCCTCCCCCTCCCCCCTCCCCTTATTTAGCTTGCCTTGGGAAAGCGCGATGTTTGAATGGCTTACGTGGAGAAAGAGGCGTGTTTGCGCGTGGTACACGGACTCCGACTTTAAGGGAGGCTTGAGGGTCCGAAATGAGAAGAAAGCAGGTTAAGGAAACAGATCTTCAGCGAGGCTCTGGAGGAGAGGAGTAGTTGTGGTTTGAGAGACCCAGTCGTACTTTTCATTTGTACTGTTTAGGAAGGAAATATCTGCCCAGGCATTCATCAGGTGGGTGACAGATAAAGCCAGTTATAAGGTTAACAGGAAACTCTTTCCTTTAAGGACAGACAGCAACGGAAAAGTATTATTAACAACTCCTATAAACAATGCATTCTTAGACTGAGAAAGCTAGTTCTTTAAAGTCCACATAAACGCCGCTATTTGAAATTGTATTCGAAAGAATGAAACATCCCACTCTACCTTGGAGGAGCAAAGACAGAGAAGTAGCATCCATTTCTACCCAGGTGCACAACTTCAGGCGTTCCTGAAAAGAGCATTCCATATTTTTCCTAATTTTGTAGCTTCCAAGAAAATGACCCTACATCCACTTCTTACTCCAGATCGGATGTTGATGCCTTTGCATACAACTCTGCTTTGCTTTGAGCTTGCCAAATTTGACCTAAAATCCATCTTACCCACAAATCCTACAATTGTCTTTCCCTTTGTATGGTAAGACCTCCTACTCACCCCCTGGTTCCCAGTCTGCTTGGTTGCGAGGAGGCAATGAATCTGAATTTGTTGGAATACAGGTCCCTGGTGGTCTAGGATGATTGGCCATAGTTCTTGCTCACATCTTTGTATTTTGAGTACAATGGAATCTACCGAAGTGCTGGGAATAACTGGTACAACCTAGCTTATTTTTAAAACTTTTATTTATTTATTTATTTAAAGTAATTTCTACACCCAGTGTGGGGCTTGAACTCATGGCACGGAGATCAAGTGGCATGCCATTTGACTGACTGAGCCAGCCAGGCGCCCTAACCTAGTTTATTTTTTTAAAAAATCTATTGAATTCACTTACTTTGAGACTTATTGAAGATTTACAAATATAAGAGACCATATTGCAGACATGATGCCCCATCACCCAAATACTTAACTGTATTTCCTACAAAGACATTCTCCTACACAGAATAGTCACTAAAATCAAGACATTAATATTGATGTACTATTGGGGTGCCTGGGCAGCTCAATCGTTTAGTATCAGCTTAGGTCACAATCTCACCGTTTTTCATTCTGAGCCCTGCATGGAGCCTGCTGCTGTCAGCACACAGCCCGCTTTGGACCTTCTGTTCCCTCTCTCTTTGCCCCTACCCCGCTTGTGCACGTGTGATCTCTCAAAATTAAACACATTTATATTTAAAGAAAAAAAGAAAAAAGGATCCAGTTTAGAATCATTGTTGCCTTATGCATATCTTTTTAGTCTTCTTCATTCTGAAGAAGAAACACTTCCTCAGTATTTCCTTGATTTTCCAGACACCTTTAAATCATAACACTATTAAAGACCTTAACACTATTTCAAGACTTTGATAGCTAGTTATTTTGTGGAAGTTCCTCAATGAAGATTTATCTGATGTTTTCTCATGATTGGATTCAGATTAAGCATCTCCGGCAGGATTATCACGGAAATGATGCCATGGTCTTCACAGAACCTCCCAGATTGTGTACAATTTCAATTTGTCTCACTACCTGAGGTGTTCACTTTGATCACTTGGTTAGGGTGGTATTTGCTAAGCTACTTGACTCTATAATGACTCTTTTCCTTTTTATTAATAAGGACTTTGTGGGGAGGTACTCTGAAAGTATAAAAATGTTATTCATCCTCAGGCTTTTTGGTTCATTCATTCACTTATTTCCTGTCAGTATGGCCTCATGATTTCCAATTTTATTCAGTGGGTTATAATCTATTACTGTCATTATTTTGAGGTTCAAATCATCTCCAGTTGTGCCAGTGAGAGCTCTGTAAGCTCCTTTGGTTTTTCAACACATCCCATGATTCTATGAGCACTTCTTTTTTTACTCCTTGGCCCCAAAGATAATCTGGGCTCATCTTCTACATCCCCTGATCCAGTCTTGGAATCAGCCATTTCTTCAAGGAGCCTTGGACCTTTATTGGTACTTAGAAGCCAAGATTTGAACTTTTAAGTTTTCTGATTGCTATTGTGAGGTCTTTGCTCCCAAGCACTTTCATGGGCATTGCTAGTAAGTATGTACTATAGACAGACACACATTTATACCAGCACATATTTCTGTGTCTATATGTATTAGAAACTATGAGTTTACACTGATAACCTCTAATTCTATCCCAAGATCACAGGATTTATTTTGCTCCCGTATTTCTAACTTCCTCCTTTGATAGTGATAAACTTGGTTCCCACTGTTCACACGTGAGTAATTTCTTTGTATTAACCAGTGTCTCGTCGTGGCCACTGACTTGTCTATGCAAACACCAGCATGTGTAAGGACTATGCTGGGATATCAAAGACCTAAAATAATGCCAGTGGCAGCTGAAGCTGTGAGGGTGAGCACGGTGCTGTGTGAAGGCAGAGAGGTGGGCAAGGCCAGGTCCCAATGGAGATCGTCTTGGTGGAGTGCTGTGTGAGACCACAGAGCATAGGGCCAAGGAATGCAGAATTCAGCAGTGGTCAGTTAGGGCAGGGGGAAGTGGAAATCAGGAGTGGGTTCACAGGAAGGAAACTTCTGATTTCAGGATGGCAAAGTGAAAACACTTCTGTCCCCCTCCCTTTCCTCTTAAAAATCATGTCAAAATAAGAGGAAAACTAGCAAAAAACACCATCTTTGATTATACTAGGAGATAACCAAAATCTCAAGCCACAGTTTATGAGAACTGAATGCACATGGGAAGAATATTCAACTACTTAGAAGAGAGTAGGAAAGTCAAATTCCTATAAGGTGCACACCAATGTCCTTAGAGAAGGCTGAAAGCATCAGGAATTAAGAGCTTCCAAATAATTATGGGAGAGTAGAGTGAAAGTCTGTACGTGGTGCAGCTAGAATCTAGCTCCATAAATCCCCCAGTGAGGCAACCCCCCCTACCTGATGGAAGATAGGTTTTTCTTGGTGGTGGTGACGGGGAAGCAAGAGAGGCTTCAGAGTCCAGGAGAGCAACTACAAAGGGGAAGTTATAGTACTGACAAAGCAACTTATGTTTATTGTCCCCTTTGCCTGTCTCCAGAAATCCTGCAGCCAGGCTTGCAGTCCGCTTTTTTTCCAACTTGCCCTCCCCATCCAAGGCCCAGGAGTTTGGAAGCTTATTATTATTATTATTTTTTTTTTGAGAATCAAGAATCTTAGAAAACTATCTATCAATCTCTGATGGATCCCCAACAAAAATAGGTGGCCATTTCCTCATCATATGACAAAGCTCACTGATAATTATTTATTATTATTTTTAAAAGTTAAGAGAGAGAGAACTGGGGAAGGGGGAGAGGCAGAAAGGGGGACAGAGGATCCTGAAGCAGGCTTGGTGCTGACAGTAGAGAGACCGACATGGGCTTAAACTCACAAACTGTGAGATCATGACCTGAGCTAAAGTCAGAGGCTTAACCTACTGGCCACTCAGGTGCATCAAAGCTCACTGATATTTAAGCACATGTCTGTACACAAAATTATCAACTTTTTAAATGTCTCATTTTAAATGTAAATGAACAACCAGGGATCAGATATTTGCAGAAAGACTCCAACAGAAAAGTGCAAGGCAGAGTAAACTGACAGACATCAAGAGTATAGAAAATGTTCAGGAAACTAAAGTATCCCCAGGATAACATGAAACAATAACAGAATGCTAGGGAAGAATATTTTTTTAAAAAGTGTTCTTAGAAATTAAACATGGATAATGAAAACAAATTCAATAGAAGGTTGAGAGATAAAGTCAGAGAAATCCGCTACAGGAATTCACTAAACCAGACTGAACACATTTACTGTTGTCATGATAGGAGGCTTAAAAGTCAGGAAAGTAAAAAGTTTTCTAGTTAGTAACAGTTCAGATAATTTCCCGGCACAGTCTTTAAATTTTTTATTTCTCCCAAAAATAGCCTTGTGAAGGAGGGAGTTAAGAAGGTGAAAGTAACTCAAACTTTTAAGTCTTCTGAGGCAAATGTAAGAAGAAGAGTACTATTTAAAGGATTTATCACATGATGAAAGATGCAGCCAGAAATTCTTTTCATATTACCAATTTATTAGGATTTGGTTTGGTATCATGTTGGAATGGACTGAATTTTCTTTTTTTAAATGTTTCTTATTTATTTTTGAGAGACAGAGAGAGACAGCGTGAGCAGGGGAGGGTCAGAGACAGAAGGAGACACAGAATCTGAAGCAGCTCCAGGCTCTGAGCTGTCAGCACAGAGCCCGAAGTGGGGCTTAAACCCACGAACCGTGAGATCATGACCTGAGCCGGAGCCGGATGCTTGACTGACTGAGGCACCCAGGCGCCCCGGAATGGACTGAATTTTCTGACATTGTGGGTATATGTTTATGGGATCACCCTTAAAAAGCAAAATTTCCTCCAAATAGTTCCTTTACCCTGGCCTAGGTGACAAATCTCAAAGTTTTGCTGTTAACAGTATGTAAGGCAAAAGGAACATAGATTACTCAGTTAATAATTGTTTATTAAATGGCTCTTTTTGTAATTCAAAATTTCCTGTAAGATTGTAGGTCTGGCTTTTGAGAGCTAGGTCCCAACTATAAGTACTGTTGCTATAAAGCAACATTTTTTGAAGATATTAAACTTTTGATGTTGTGATTTTGTGTGTGTTGTGATTTTTAAAAATATCAACTAAACTGTGTCATCAAAATCATGTCACTGTAAAGGATATAACAACATAACATAACATAACATAACAAGAAAGTAGAGCCCTTTATATGTACAGGAATTTTGTGGGGAGGAAAAAGGAATAGAAAAAATACTTGCCAATATATTGTGCCATTACTCATTGTCCCAACATTGACAATTTTCTAGGATGTTTCCAAGGAAGAAAATAGATACTAATTAGTAATTACCAAGATTACTAACAATACCCCCCCCAAAACACTTCATTATAACATACATCAAACCTGTCCACATACATACAGTGTGTTCTGGTCATTTGATACAGCCTAAAGAAAAGACTAGTCTGTTTAAAAGAGTTCAAATAGTCAAATAGGAGATCCAGGAGGGCTTAGTTCGTTAAGTGTCCTACTTCAGCTCCAGTTATGATTTCAGTTTGTGAGTTCAAGCCTGCTCAGGCTTGCTGCTGTCAGTGCAGACAGAGCCTGTTTCAGATCCTCTGTCTTCCTCTCTCTGCCCCTCTCCCATGCTCTCTCTCAAAGATAAACATAATTTTAAAATAAAATATTTCAAATAGTGTTGCATATTCCATATGGGAGATTATTGTATTAAGTAATATAACCAAATTATGATAAATCGATGTTCTGCCCTCAAAAAAATTAAACTGGACATTTTTTTCCAATGGAGTACAAAATTCAAAACCCAACATAAAAATGTTCAAGGTAGGCAAATCCAGAAGCAGAAAGATTAATGGTTGTCTAGAGCTAGGGTGTCTGAGGAATATAACTGGATTGGATAATATCCCGACACTGTACCTTGGGGACAGTTCTGAGTGCCCTGTACCTGAGGGGGGACAGCTCTGAGTGCCCTGTACCTGAGGGGAGGATGGCACTGAATGCCCTGTATCTGACGGGGGATGGCTCTGAGTACCCTCGGCCTGAGGGGGGATGGCTCGGGCAGTCTCCCTGAGCTGCTCTCATTCTCCCATATTTATTGAGCATAAGTTCATGGAAACAGCATGCAAAATGTCCCCGGGCTACCTGCCAGAAAGAACGTATGGAAGCCATGGAGAA
>PJEM01005970.1:0-47447 GCA_004023845.1 Helogale parvula
TTTTTTTTTTTTTTTTTTTTTTTTTAGTCTAGCAACTCAATTTTCACCCAGACTCCAGGACATTATCATTATGCCCATTTTCCAGATGAGGAAACTGAGGCACAAAAGGGCCAAGTGATTGGTCTCCCGTCTCAAGCGAGTGAGTGGGAGCCAAGGTTTGATGGTCACCCGTGTGGCTTCCTGTGGCCGCCCTACCCAGTGCCCAGGCTGGCTGGCTTACTGCCACAGAAAGGTGTTCTCTTGCTTCTGCAGCCAGGAGCCCCAACTCGAGGTGTGGGCAGGGTCCTGCACGCGCCCTGGGGGGCGGGGGGGGGCTCTAGAGGAGGGTCCGACGCCTTTCCCAGCATCTCCTGGCTGCAGGCTCCGCGCCTTGGCTCAGGGCTGCATGTCTCTGGTCTCTGCCTTCCCCTTTCCGTGGGGTATTTCTCCTTTGGGTGTCCCCCCTGTCCTTTGTTGCTGTTGTTTGTTTGTTTGTTTGTTTTGAGAGGGAGAGCAGGGGAGGGGCGGAGAGAGAGGGAGAGAGAGAATCCCAAGCAGGCTCTGCGCTGTCAGCACAGAGCCCAGTGTGGGGCTTGATCCCATGAACTGAGCCGAAACCAAGAGGCAGAAGCTTCACCGACTGAGCGGCCCCAGCGCCCCTGCTCCTCTGTCTCTTATGAGGACACTCGTCACTTAGGGCTCGCCCAGATGAGTCCTCCTCGAGATCCTTGATTTATATCCGCAAATATCCTTTTGCCAATAAGGACAAATAAGATCAGTTTCGTACGTACCAGGGTTAGGACCTGGGCGCGTCTTTTTTGGGGGGAGGGGCCCACGACTCAACCCCCCTACAACTCTTCTCCACGATTCTACTATTACTATTGCTGTCGCTGGTATAATTCTTACTACCTTGAAGGGCAGCTCGGTGGAACCGAGTGAGAGACCCCTACGTGGGAAAGTCCGTGGAACGCAGAGGGCAATGATGGTGAGGGGTGGGTGCCTAATAATTGCACAGCGCATCTTATCATGGCCCCGCCCTCCCCCTTCTGCCCCCCCACACACACTCCCCAGCTGGTGCTCAGGCTCTTGTCTGCTGTCCAAGGGAATCAATGTAGTCGTGGAGAGAAAACCCCTGCTCTCTGGAAGGAGCCCCCGTGGATTGGAGGAGGCATCCCCGCTGGCCAGTGGCCTCGCCTAGTGTCCCTCAGGGGCAGAGGGGCGCGCTCGGCGAGGATGACTCTCCCGCGGGGCTCTAACAAGCGTCTGGCTCCGTTCCACTGGGGCTCGTTTCTCTCTGCACCTGTGGGGACAGGTGGCAGGTGACAGGGGAACCCTGGGCATCCTGTTTGAGGTTAGAGTTCTTCCGTGACACCGTGGATGGCCCGAAGGAGGCATGGTGCGGGGAGGTGGGAGCCACAGCAGGCGTGAGGCAGAAGGCATCCGGGAGGACAGGCAGGTGTCAAGCTGGGTGATATTCAGAAGCGGGGCCATTGTTGGAGCTGGTGGGTGGTATTTTCTCTTATCCCCAACTTCTCCCTAATGAGCGTCAGTACTTGACCAGCCGCGTAAAATCGTGGATGCGTGCGCGCGTGCCCTCTATTCTTGCCTCGACCACTTAGCTCCATGTGACATCTTGGTTTTTCTTGTTTTGTCTGCTGTCCGATTGACACCCCCACGAAGACAGGCGCTCAGGTGACAGGGACCTCCGCCTGTCTCTTCCCTGCGGGATCCCTCGTTCACGGTCGGTACTAAGTATTTCCGGCTACATGGATCAAAGACAAAAGCGCCACAGCTCTGGGCCCAAGCTGGGCTGCCCAGGTATCAGAGCCCCTCACCAGCCAATGTGCTTTACAATATATATATATATATTTTTTTAATTTTTTTATGTTCTTTATTTATTTTTGAGAGAGAGAGAGAGAGACAGCTGGGCTGTCAGCCCAGAGCCCGACGTGGGGCTCGAACTCACGAACGTGAGATCTGACCTGAGCCGAAGTCGGACCCTCAACCCACTGAGCCACCCAGGCTCCCCATGTAATGTGCTTTAAACCAAAATATTCTCACTCTTTTTTTCCAAAGTTTACTTATTTATTTTTGAGAGAAAGAGACACAGAGAAGGAGAGAGAGGGACGAAGAGAGGATATGAGCGGGGGAGGGGCAGGGAGAGCGGGAGAGGGAGCCCCCGGCAGGCTCCACACTGTCAGCACAGAGTCTCCCGCGGGGCTCGATCGCACACCCTGAGAGATCATGACCTGAGCTGAAACCAAGAGTCAGACACTCAGCCAACGGAGCCACCCAGGCGCCCCTAAACTATTCTCATTCTTAGAACTGAACATGACATTGTCATCTCAAGGGACATGTTCTTGGGGTGCTGCACCCTCTCAGCGCCCCAGGGCCAGGGAAGACATCTCCCTGATGCCTCTGCTCTCCGGAACCTTAGCCTTGGACAAGGCCTGGCTCTAAGGACCCGCTGGGGACCTGCTGGACCCGCCGAGGAGTGAATGCGGAGGGAGGCAGGTCAGGCAGGAAGGGGGACTGCCTGAGAAGTGAAAGCCTGGGGGTGCGTGGAAGTCTCTAGAACAAGAGTCAGCTCTGAGGGGTTCCTCGGGAGGTGGGACCCAGCGCCCCTCCTCCAGCCACCCCTGCCCACCTCCTCCAGCCACCCCTGCCCACACCACTGCGTCCAGTGGCTCCGGCCCTCTCACTTCTGGTCTCTGCACTTTTCCAGTCTCCTCCTCGCCTGAGCCCCACCCCCCCCCCCCCGCTTCTGCTCTCGCTCATGGCCTTTCTTTTCCCCCTCAGCCACGCAGAGGTCTTTAGAAATGGGGAATTCCATCAGGCCCCGCCCCTGCCCAACCCCCCCCCATCCCTTCTTCTCTCCCAAGAGCCAATACACACTTCTGCCCCGGGCCACCCGCCCCTTGTGTGTGGCTCCCCAGTCGGCACAGGGACCTTGTCTGTCTGGCTCACTGATGTCTGCCAGCCCCCAGCACATAGTAGGTGCTCCTACGGTTTTTAGGGTTGAGGAACTGCTCCTGTTTGGCTTTTGTGCTCTGGTGAACCGCACACGCGGTCAGAGAAGTCATTGGGAGAATTCTGAGGCTGTGAGATGCAGACTAGAGCTCCCTTCCCGACCAAGTTGCCTGAAAAAAGAACCCATTTCCTGAACTCTCGCTAAATCTGGAGACAATCCACTCTTTTTTTCATCTTTCTTTTTAAGAGAGAGAGAGAGAGAGAGGGAGACACAGAATCGGAAGCAGACTCCAGGCTCCGAGCTAGCTGTCAGCACAAAGCCCGACCCGGGGCTCGAACCCACAGATTGTGAGATCACGACCTGAGCCTGACCTGAGCCAAAGTCGGAAGTTGAGCGGCTGAGTCACCCAGGCGCCTGATTTGTTACCTTTTTAGTTTCACTTTCTTGGGTGCCTGGGTGGTTCGGTCGGCTGAGCATCCAACTCTTGATTTCCGCTCAGGTCATGATTTCACGGTTGGTTCCATTCGTGAGTTCAAGCCCCCACGATGGGCTCTGCACACTGACCTCGCGGAGTCTTCTGGGGATTCTCCCTTGCTATCTGCCCCTCCCCCACTCAGGTTCTCTGTCTCTCTCAAAATAAATAAATAAATTTTAAAAAGAGCAGTAGCCTGGGGCACCCGGGTGACTCAGTTGGTTAAGCAGCCGACCTCAGCTCAGGTTCTGATCTCATAGCTCGTGGGTTCGAGCCCTGGGCTGGGCTCTTTGCTGAGCCTGGAGCCTGTCTGCGGATTCTGTGTCTCCCTCTCTCTCTGCCCCTCTCACACTCTGTGTCTATCTCAAAAATAAATAAACGTTAAAAAAAAAAAGAGCAGTAGCCAGTAGACTGTAAAATTTTTTTCAACTTTTCTTATTACTGTTAGGGGTTAGCATCTTCTAATATGACACTTCTTTTGTGATTTGCCTTTGTGCATATTGACCATTTTTCCCATGAGTGATCTGTATTGGATCATCTGTCTTTCCTTATTGATTGCTAAGAGCTCTTTATTTAGTATAAATCTCAATCTATTGTCTCTTCAGTAGTTCGCATATTTCTTCCCATCCTGGCACTAATCTCTTAACATTGTTCACAGTATCTGATAGCCCGGGATTGTTTGTTTTGTCTTTTGTTATGATACATGTTTGTTCATGCCTGTTTGTTGAATGAATAAGTGAACGAGAGGGCTTTTGGAGGAATGAGGCTGAGGAACGCCAAGATTTACGGAAGCCCTTTTCTGACACCTCAGGAGAAGAGGGCGCAGCAGGCTCACTCAGTGACAAAGGCTACATTTTGTTAGTCACTTGTCATGCGCCACAGCCTGGAGCACGTCACGCGCGTGCAGGTTGGCCCCAGGAGGTCCGGGGCTTTTGTCTGGATCACAGAGCTCAGCATATGGCGCTGATAGAGGCTCAGGAAATATTTGTTGGATTAATTCAGTGAATGCCGAAAACAAAGCTAGAAGAACTGCCCTGTTGTTTGTTCACCCATTTATCTTTTTTTGTAGTTTTTAAAAAATGTTCATTTATCCATTTTAGAGAGAGAGAGAGAAAGGAAAGAAGGGAAGGAGGGAGAGAGAGAGGCAGAGAGAGAGTGTGTACAAGTGGGGGAGGTGCAGAGAGAGAGGGAGACCCAGAATCCGAAGCAGGCTCCAGGCTCCGAGCGGTCAGCACAGAGCCAGATGTGGGGCTCGAACTCGGGTCCGTGAACCATGAGCTCATGACCTGAGCCGACACCAGGAGTCATCCAGTTCACCCACTGAGTCATCCAGCAGCCCCTGGCTCATCATCTCTTGAGCTGTTATTCATCGTTCTTTTATAACCCAAGGTCCCATCCCCAGCGGGGGTGTGGAATAGGCTGTTTGTCGGGCCGTGTCTGGACTCATTCTGTATTCGTCCTTCTAGCACTTGTTTATTTCGCTGATGTTCCGGTCCTGAGAGTCACATGAATGTGTCGGGCAGCTGTTCGTTTATTTGGAAGTATTGTTAGATTATCCCCATTTTACGGATGAGGATAGCGAAACACAGAGAGAGGAAGGAAGCGGAATCAGCTCACGCGAGGGGAGCTGGAGTTAGACCTGAAGCCCACTGAGTCCCCTCCTTAACACTGTGCTCTCCACCCGCCGTCTCCCAACTGGGAAAAATGATACCTTTTTTTTAAATGTTTATTTATTTTTGAGACAAAGAGAGAGAGAGAGAGACAGAGCATGAGCAGGAGAGGAGTAGAGAGAGAGGGAAACACAGAATCTGAAGAAGGCCCCAGGCCCTGAGCTGTCAGCACAGGGCCCGACGCGGGGCCCGAACCCATGAACTGTGAGATCATGACCTGAGCCGAAGTCAAGAGATGGGCAGTCAACCAACTGAGCCACCCAGGCGCCCCAGAAGAATAAGAATGCTTAAGTAGTGGGGCGCCTGGGTGGCTCAGTTGGTTGAGTGCCCTAAATAAGTAAACTTGAAAAAGATTTTTACTCTGGGGCACCTGGGTGGCTCAGTCAGTCGGTTAAGTGTCCAACTTCAGCTTAGGTCATGATCCTTAAAAAAAGAGAGCGTTTAAGTAGAAGTCATTGGAACACACACAAACACACACCCCACTCTCAGTGCCCACCAAAATCCTTGTGCCTCTCCTTGATTTCCCCTGGTGACAGGGAGCTCACTAGCTTACAAGGAGACATACAGTTCTTCCCCATCTCTTCCGCCTGGCTGCTTTGGGCCCTCAGTGTCTTCACTGAGTAATGTCTTCAAAGTGGAAGTGGGGGGAAGGCGAGGAAGAGCCAGCTAAATGCAGCCGAGTGGTTGGGAGGCCGTGCTGAGGGGGTTGGACACCAGACCATGAAGGTCTCAGCCACGGCACTGCTTGATTGCCCCTGACATCTCTCTCCCTTCCCCGTTCAGGCCCCAGGCGCTAATTTCTCTCTTCTTTGCCGGCCCTGGGTGCTGCACCGGGCTCCAGGATTTCCCCAAACCTGTGTCAAGAGCCCTTCATGAAATGCTCCCTTCCCAGCTGGAGCCCCCCGACCCCCAGCTACACACCCCGGCCCAGACCCTACCCTGTTCCTTCCCACCTGTGGCTTCTGAGCTGCAGAAAAGTGCAGGTACCACAGGGCGGCCCGCCCATTTCACAGATGGGAAACTGAGACCCCTAGTGGTGTGCACAGGAGTCTACCGGTGTCTGTGAGAGGCAGATAGGTGAAGGATTTTTGGTACCTCCTTAGGAAGGACCAAAGACCTTTTATTTTTGCTTTATAAGCTACAACATTGAGACTGAGAATTTTTTAAATAGGTAACATTCATTTTGAAACAGCAGCAAAAAAATCTATTACAGATTAACATTAATAACATATGTTTTAAAATAGATGTTCCAATACAAAACATGTTAGCGAGGAGAGAGCCTTTATTTCACACTCTCGCAAATTTCTGTGAAGTCCGGCATTACAGAAGACATCCGGGGCCTGAGGCCACCCCTGCATGGGGCCCGTGGCGATATCACGTGCCATGCAGCTTCTGGAAAATTCCACTGGGCACCGGTGCCAGAATGAGGCAAAAAAGACAGAAAAAAGTCTCGGTGTGCACATCTGACCTAGGAGACCTCCTGAGAAGGTCTCAGGAACTTCCGGATGAACTTCTTTAGTGCTTTCCACCACGCTATGAGGTGTGTTCTAGATGGAAATCTACCTCATTTTACAAAGAAAAACATGGACGCCCAGAGAGGTGAAGTTCCTTGCCCAGAGTCACACAGCAGAAAGTGGCAGACCCAGGGCTTGACCCTGAGCGATCAGGCTCTTTAACCTGGACAAAATCTGTGTGTCCGTGAGCATAAATCAATTGCATAATAGGAGTGCCCCTTTCGAGGGCATAGGAGCCAGTGACCTGGGCTTGAATCCCTACCCTGACGCCCTATCAGGTCTCTCTGGGGATAAACAGGAAAATATTATTGGCTGAGAGACCACCAAAATCAGGCTGTATAGTCTCTCTGTGCCTCAGTTTTCCGAGCCATAAAATGGGTTTAGTAATAGAGCCCAGCTCAGCACTCTGCTATGGAGAAAAGAATTAGGGAAAGGTAAGTGATCCCTGGCTGTTAATGGGGGATCATGAGCAGGGCTGTGTTCCCATCAGGGATGCCTGGCTGACTCAGTTGGTAGAGCATGCAATTCTCTCTCTCTCTCTCTCTCTCTCTCTCTCTCTTTTTTTTAATTTTTAAACATTTTTTATTATTGAGAGACACAGAGAGACAGAGCATGAACAGGATAGGGGCAGAGAGAGGGGGAGACACAGAATCCAAAAGAGGCTCCAGGCTCTGAGCTGTCAGCACAGAACCCAGTGCGGGGCTCGAACTCACAAACTGTGAGATCATGACCTAAGCTGGAGTTGGATGCTCAACCGACTGAGTGACCCAGGTGCCGCAAGCATGCAATTCTTTTTTAATCCCCCACCCGCCCCCCAATCATGCAGTTCTGTGGTCATCACCTTGGGCATAAAGCTACTTAAAAAAAAAAAAAAGTGTTCCCATCAGCCACTGCCCGGGACTGTTCAGAGGTATGTGCCTCAGTTTCTCCATCTGTGCAACCAGAGGCAGACCCAGGCTCTCTGTGAGGCCCCTGCCTGCCTGGCTCTCCTAAAACTCCATTTGCATCAGTTGCTTTGGGGTCTACTAGGGGCGGTTCAGCCCCTGCAGCCCCTCGTGTCAGGCTGCTGCAGGGGTTGGGGGGTGCGGGGAGACAGATATAGGGAAGGCGTGGCTTGGACGCCTGGATCTCTGTTCTCCGCGGGAGGCGCTACCACCCCTGAGTTCTTATTTCTGATCGGATAGGAAGCTCGGATGTTGGGGGTCCTGTCCCAGCGATAGGGGGACGATATAAGATCCGCAGATCCTGATTCCTGAAGCTCGACGGATACCTGGGGCTCAGTCCGTGAAGCAGCGTAGGTCCAGACGCCAAGGCCTGACCTTAGAAGATGGGGGCACTCGGGGGCGGGGACCCCTTCATATTGGGGACGGGATACTGACCCCCTGAAACTCTCTCCTGGGAAAGGAGGGTCTCGCACCCCTGGATTCGCACCCGTGGCACGGGTACTGAAGGTTAAGTTTCCATCTCTACAGGGGGCTTGGGGCCATGGTGCCCGCCTTGTCCCGAGGGGGCTGCGGGAACACTGGGTTCTCTTGGGAGACTAAGGCCCCAGGTCCTCCCGAGGGCGTCTGGAGACTCCGGTGCTCCTCTACCCCAACTCCGAGGTTCTCTTTCCGGAGGGGGCCGGACCCCCGGAGCTGCCGTGGGGTGAGGGGCCTCGGTGAGGTTCCCGGCTGGGAACCCACAACCACCGAGAGGCTGGCGCTGGGCGGGACCGAAGGGGCGGATACCAGGTGGGCGGGGCTCCGCAGACGCCGCCCCCGCCTGCCAGCGCGGTCCGCGCGGCTCCAAGTCTGCGAGGCCGCGGGGGGCGCGGAGAACCGAGCGCCACCGCACGCGCGCCCCGCCGAGCCCGGCCTGCCCCGGGGGTCTATGGGGCCACCCCTCTGCGCCGCCCGGCCGGCCCCACGCCGCGCCCGGAGCCTGCCCCGCGGCCAGGTAAGGGGGCTGTGGGTCCTGCGGGTAGGGGGACGCCTGGAGGCTGGCAGGAGGGGACAGGGAACTCCTGGGTCCTGCAGAAATAGGGGGTCGGAACTCCAGCGTCCGGGGGGTATCGGGACGCCTGTATCCTGAGGTTGGGCGAAGGGGTACACGGATGTTTGGGTCCTGGAGAAATAGGGGGCAGGGTACCTGGACACCAAGGTCTTAGGGCATCTGGACACCTGGTTGGAGAGGCTTGGAGGCGGCCTGGATGCGGGGGGCAGGGTGGGGGAGGGAATCCTTAATGCCGAGTCCTGGAGGAAATGAAGACCTGATTGAACACGTTCGTGGTTCTGGAGGATCTGGATACCGGGACACCTGGGCCCCGAGTGTCGGGTCCATCCTGCGGGCGTCCTCTGGCCGATGCTCTGGCCACTGCGTCGGGGGCTGTGGCTCGTGCGCCCGGGTCTTCGGAAAGGAAGTTGTGGTTGCGGAGATCTGGCGGCCGGGACACCTGGCTCCACCCCAAGGGGCTGGGGGGCTGGTCCCTGGGCAGGGTATGGGGTGGGGTCCCTGCCCTCTCGCCCCCCCCCCCTTACCTCCTTAGCCCAGCCTGGTCAATGGGCGCCCCGCGGATGCGGGCACACGGACTCGGACGATGGGCTAGGAGAGCGGGACAGAGGGCTCCGGGGGCTGGAGCCGGGCGCGCCTGGGCCCCGGCAAGGCGCCTGCCCCCCGCTCGCCCGGCTTGGGCATGCTTGGCACGCAGCTCGCGGGCCGGTCGGATCCGTATGCGCGCCGCGTGCGCCTATTGGTATGCGGGAGCCGGCCCGGCGCGGGCGTGAGGCGGCCGCGCTGGCGGGCGGCGCGGGGGAGGCGGCGGCGGCGGCGGCGGGGCACGTCCTCGCCCCGAGCTTCGCCTGGGGCCGCGCAGGGCTAGCTCGGCGGGCCCCGGCCCGGGGTCTCCGGGGAGGAGAAACTGAGGCGGCCCCATGTGGCCCCAGCTCCTTGCTGGGACCCCGAGCCCCTCACGGACCTCAGTTTCCCCAGCGGATCCCCGGGGTACCCCCGCCAGGCACCGAGCGCTGCCTCTGGCTCCTTCCCGCGACAGGAGACGCGGGTCTCGAGGCTGCCCTGAGTCCGCCTGAGCCCGCCCCCGCGGAGATGGCGACCCCCTACCCCAGCAGTGGCAGCGGAGGCGAGGTCAAGTGCGGGGGAGGTCGTGGCCGCAGCGTCCCGTGGGACTTTCTGCCCGGGCTGGTGGTCAAGGCCCCGCCCGGACCGTGGTGAGCAAAGCCCCGCCCCCCGGGCCGTGGCCCCGCCCCCAAGGGCGTCCTGGGAGAATTCACACTCGGCTTTCCGCCCCGCCCTCCCGAGCGAGAATTTCCCACCCGGGGCAGCTCAACCTTTGTTCTACAAACTACCCCCGCCGTGTTCTGTTCCTACACCCCCTTCCTCAGAGCTCATACCCAACCTTCTCGTATCTCCCCTCTTCCTCCTTCTTCCTCCTCCCCAGAGTTTATTTACTCCCCAGGTTCGGTCCCCACGGCCGGGTGCAGAATTCACACGCAGGTTCTGCCCCCACCTCCAGTGTTGAATCCACTTCCCACGTTCCTCCCGGTTCCGAGGCCCCGAGGGCAGGGCTCCCACAGGTCGCGGACCCCTGAGCTCCTGGGCCCCGCTGACGCCCCCTCCGCGCCGCCCGCCAGCCTGCAGGCGCAGCGCAAGGAGAAGTCCCGAAACGCGGCGCGCTCGCGGCGCGGAAAGGAGAACCTGGAGTTCTTCGAGCTGGCCAAGCTGCTCCCGCTGCCCGGAGCCATCTCGAGCCAGCTGGACAAGGCGTCCATCGTGCGCCTCAGTGTCACCTACCTCCGCCTGCGCCGCTTCGCCGCCCTCGGGGCGCCTCCCTGGGGACTGCGGGCCGCAGGGCCACCGGCGGGCCTCGGTGAGTGCGCGTGCGCGCGGGACCGGGGTGCCCAGTGGGAATGTGAAGGGCCCACCAGCCTTAGCCCAGTTCCTTGTTGGCCGAGAGGGAGCACGAGGTTTGCAATCAATCAGATGACCTCGAGTCTTCCAAGCCTCAGTTTATTCATCTGTAAAATGGGCACCTGAGGTGGGGCTGATTTCATGAATCCCGGCCTGACCAAGGGCCTCGCAACACCAGGGATCAGACCACTGGTAAATGCTAGTATTAGGCAAGATGAATCATTTTCACAAAGGCGGCCCACAGCTCCAAGGGCGGGACTGAGGGGGCCTAGTTTGGGTCCCCCATCCACTCATGGGCAAGAAACCCCCTCACTCAGACTTGAGGAGTACAAGGACTCTGGAGTCTGAATTCCCAGTCTGGGAAAGCTGGAGTGAGGCAAGTGACATGTAGCAGGTAAGGTGGAGAGCCTCAGACTCTCCTGGGTCCCCGCCCCCTCCTTGCTCCCCGACTTCCCAGCGTGTGACCCCCCGGCAGGCAGGTGGCCTTACCTCTCTGTGCCTCATATGTGAAATGGGAATCCTGATGTAAGTCCACACACACACACAGAGCTGAGAAGGAGGCCGGGTGATGTGTGTAAAGGCCCTGGACTTTATGCAATCAGTACCTAGCGACTCTTAGGGCCAAGGGTTACCTTGGGGCGCCTGCGGTTTATTAAGCACCTACTGTGTGCCTGCTACTGTTCCGAGCCCTCGGGACCCAGCAGGAAACAAACTCGGTAAAAGTCCGAGCCCTGCACAGGCTGACATCCGGGGAGCCAAGACCCAATAATGAAATAAACAAATGCAACCTGTAATCTGTAACGATATAGAATTAGGTAAAACACAGATATAGATACACAGATATCTACTTTTATTAGAATTTGGTTTTCTTATGTGTATTTATTTTTGAGAGTGAGACAGAGTGTGAGCATGGGAGGAGGAGGAGGAGAGAGAGAGAGAGAGAGAGAGAGAGAAAGAGAGAGAGAATCTGAAGCAGGCTCCAGGCTCTGAGCGGTCAGCACAGAGCCCGACTCGGGGCTCGAACTCATGAACCCATGAACCCTGAGATCGTGACCCCAGCTGAAGTCCAACACTCAACCAACTAAGCCACCCAGCGCCCCTAGAATTCAAGTTTATCACCCATAGACGCATAGCAGTGTTGTGTTACTGTGATTACTTCTGTTTTATGTATCCTGCTTCACTCAACTAGACGACAGTGAATCTCGTAAATCTGAGGTGGCAGGTGACAGGGACGGGGCGCCCCAGGCTACACGCCCCCCAGAAGAACGGGTGTCCTTAGGGTGAGGTTGGAGGGGCTCCAATTCCCCTCCTGCCCCGGTCCCAGGGGAGGAGGGAGGGGGAGAGAAAATAGCATTGATTAAGCTCGCAATAAATCACCATTTAAATTTAAATAATCCGGCTTCGCAGGCGGTAATTAGGCGAATTGACTGGCGCCCAGAGAATGCGGCATTAGCGCGGCTGATTACTGTCATTACCGCGAACAACACGTGCGCCGGCGGGGGGATAAACATCTTGTCTATTGTCCCGAGCGCCGGGAGAGAAAGGAAGGGGGGGGCTGCCGAGATAGTCCCTCCGGCGTCCAGCTCCCCCCCCCACCTCCCGCTGCCTGGCTGGGCCCTTGAAGGGGACAGGAGCCCGCGGAGGACAGCACTGGGGGGGCAGACCGCGGACTCCACCAACGCCCCCTTCCTGTACCCCGCGGAGCCCCGCCCCCCCCAGCCCCGGGAGAGTGTGTATGGGGGGTACTGCGTGGACTCCCTCCTGTATCCCCAAAAGTAGGAATTTGGAGGCATCCCCAGGGTCCCCAACAAGAGGCCGAGCGTCTGCTTCCGTAGTTCACTCGGGGAAACTGAGGTCAGTGTCTCAGCTAGTCAGAGAGCAAAGTCTCCCGTTCTGTCTTCCTCTATAATAGTAGTAGAATATACACCGCACGTCAGACCGTGTTGAGCACTGTAGACAAATAACTCGCCAATTTTTTTTTTACAACTCGTTTAACAAAACATTAGGAGGAGAGCACTGGTGATTCCCATTTCATAGAAGTGTAAACCTGAGCCGCAGCGAGGCGAAGCTTCTCGCCCAGGGTCCCGCTGGCCCAGCCTGGGCCAGCTGAGATTCAAAGAGGCTCGGAGGGCACCTCCCCGCCTCCGGACCTGGCATGTTCGGAGGTCTCCGGCGACCCTGCGGCTCTGCCTCTCTCTGGGCCTCCGTCTATAAAACAGCACAACGGATGTTGAAGCTTAGCCCGAGTCCCGGGAGGAGACAGCCTGGATCTTACGTCCATGCTCATCGCTCATTGAGCACCATGGAGCATAGGACCTGTTCTAGGGACGGGATGGAGTCCCTGACCTCGAGGGTGGGCCTACACACCCTTCATGGGGGGCCCACGGTCCCTCACATCTCTGATCTCATTTTTCTACCCATCTCACCTCTTCAAACTCCACCCACTCCCCACTACCTCCCCCCCCCCCAGGCTAACTTGCTGTTCTTCAGAGAAACATGTTTGCACCTCAGGGCCTTTGCACTTGCTGTGCCCGCCCACAGGAAGCCCCTTCCTTCCAAAAGTCAGCTCTTCAGGAAGCCCTCCCCTGACCACTCTATTAAAACTGACGCCTCCTTGTCCCCCAGTGCTCCCTGCCTTCTTTCCTGCCTTCTTTCTTTCCAAAGCACGTGTCTGTTTATTGTACACCTTGTTCCCTGAGCCTAGGACAGTGCCTGAGGCACAGTAAGGGCTCCCTATGTGTGTGTCGGGTGACTGTGGTGGAACGGAGTGAGGGGGAGGAGGGCTGACATCTTAATTCACAGGTCAGGCCCAGCCTCTCTCTGAGGAAGTGACCTTTGAGCTGAGGAAGCAAGCCATGGGAAAAGCTGGAAGAAAAGCAGTTTGGACTGCGGGAGGAGTGGGGGTATGTGCAAAGGCCCTGAAGCAGGCAGGAGTCAGCTTGCTGGGTGCGGAGCACAGTGAGGCCAAGTTGTCCAGAGAGAAGTAGGGGAGGCAGGGAGTGGACACCAGGGACCAGGCCCTGCAGGGCTGCGTGGGCTTTGGCGAGGACTCAGCCCAAGTAAGATGGGAGCCAGAGATGGAAGCAGGGAGCTCAGCGAGGAGGTGAGTGCCGTGGTCCAGGCTCCTGCCTGGTGGGGCAGCTAGACCAGGGTGGGGGCCGTGGGGTGGGGGGTGGGGGGATTCAGGAGAGGGATGTGCTGGAAACAGCCGGGGACGGGAGAGAGGGATAGGTCAAGGCCAGCCGCAAGGAATCACCTGGAAAGGCAGAGGTGCCCCCAAGGTGTCCCCCAGACCTGGTAGGAATGAGGGCAGGACTCAGGAATTTGCACCTGCTGTGTGCCCGCCTGCATGCTGCGCACACTCAGGAGGGCGCTCACGCTCTAGCCTGAGAGCCGGTTTCCAGAAATGAGGCTGAGGAAGGTGTCCATCTGGCCCGCAAGCTTGCCCCCCTGGGAGCAGCACTCCCCTCTCTGGACTTTATCCACACACCCTGGTCAGGGAATCTGTCTGGCCAATTGAGAGAGTCCTAGGAGTCCCTTTCTGCCCTGGGGCCCTCCGTCCCAGCGCTGTGATGACAACTGGGACATCTTTTCTTCCCCCGCAGTCGGTCAGGCTCCAATAAAAAAAATGCAGCGAATGTTTGTTGAATGAGTGAGTGACGGTTGGGGTTTGGGCGTGAGAAGGGGGCAGATCGGGGAGCATAAAGAGCCAGCTGCCGAATTTGGGGGACCTAGGAGTTGAGGCCTTTGCGGGGAGAAGAGGGAACACGGGAGGGGAGGAGTCCTAGGCTGGGTTTGGGGAGGGAGGGTGGGCTGGGGGCGATAAGACGCATCACTCAGGCAAGGGGACCGACCCCAAAGCTCCCGTCCCAACGGGGAACAGCAGGCCCTCCCCCTGCGCGCCCCCCTCATCCGACGTGCCCATTAACGCTTGTTAATTGCAGCCGTTCAGTCTGACCTGGGCTGATCCCGTGAGCGGGAAAATGAAGGAATTAGCAAAAATGACAGGGGAAAATTGCGACAATTAGCAGGCGGCATTGTTCCTGCCTGTCACCCGGCTGGTTCGCGCTGCATCTCGCGGGAGGGTCCCCATCAACCCCCCTCCCCATTTATTGTTCCTGGTGCTCCAGCCAGGGGTGGGAAAAGGGTGCGATCAGTGGGGAGGGGCCCCTGGGAGAAGGAGGCGTGGCTTAGATGTTAGGCTGGGGGGGCGGGGGCGGGGTTTGGCCGCCTGGTGTTTTCCGTGGTCTGGAAGTAACAATAGTAACCACACCATTAATTCTAATCCCGGCTGCGTGTTTGGAAGCACCTGAGGTGCGCCAGGCGGGTGCTGGGCCCCTTCTCCTCAGGCTGACTGAGTGCTCAACCAGCCTGTGAGGTCAGCGCTCTTTGCAAACCCACTTGACAGAGGAGGAAACTGAGGCACAGAGAGGCGAAGGGACTGGTCCCAGGGCACACAGCCAGGGAGGGCCCGCCCTGGGGTTTGTCCCCAGACCAGGACCCATGCAGGACCCGTAGGCCTGTTGGAACCAGCCACTCGCCCACCCTCAAGGTCACAGAGTCCCCGGGCCCCCTGATCCGGACACAGGGCCCCTGGGGAGGTGTTTCTCTGCAGGGTCAGGGAGAGGGCCTGCGTGGGACAGGCTCCATCCACCCCACTCCCTCCCATCTCTCCAACCCTCTGCCCTCCCCTCTGCTCCAGACTGTGGGGGCCTGGTGGGGCTGGGACTCTCTTTGCCCTCTGTCCCATTTACCATGACCTTCTGTCACTGTCTTTCTCTGTATCTCTCTTGGGCATCGCCTGTCTTTTCTCTCCACCTTTCTTTTTTTAATTTTAAAAAAAATGTTTATTTTTGAGAGAGAGACAGAGACAGAGAGTGAGTGGGGGAAGGACAGAGAGAGAGACACACACACACACAGAATCCGAAGCAGGCTCCTGGCTCCGAGCTGTCAGCACAGAGCCCAACGCAGGGCTTGACCCCATGAGACGTGAGATCATGACCTGAACTGAAGTAGAGGCTTAATTGACTGGGTCACCCAGGAGTCCCACACTCCACCTGTTTACATCACTCTGTCCTCGTCTCTCTATCTCTGTCTGAATTTCTCTGTCTACAAATGTCTCTGTCTCTCTTTTAAAACATTTTTTAGGGGCGCCTGGGTGGCTCAGTTGGTTGAGCTTCCGGCTTCAGCTCAGGTCATGATCTCACGGTTCATGGGTTCAAGCCCTGCATCAGGCTCTGTGCTGACAGCTCAGAGCCTGGAGCCTGTCTTCAGATTCTGTGTCTCCCTCTCTCACTGATCCTCTCCTGCTCATGCTGTCTCTCTCTCTCTCTCAAAAATAAGTAAAACATTAAAAAAATTTTTTAAATAAAAAAATTTTTAAACCCTTAAAACATTTTTAAATTGAAGCAGAATTTATATAACATGAAATTCACCATCTTATTTTTAATTTTTTAAGATTTTAATGTTTATAATTTTTTAACATTTATTTATTTTTGAGAGACAGAGCATGAGTGGGGCAGGGGCAGAGAGAGAGAGAGGGAGACACAGAATCCGAAGCAGGCTCCAGGCTCTGAGCTGTCAGCACAGAGCCCCACACGGGGCTCAAACCCACAAACCGTGAGATCATGACCTAAGCCAAAGTCGGACACTTAAGCTACTGAGCCACCCAGGCGCCCCAAGATTTTAATTGTTTTATCTATTTTGAGAGAAAGAGAGAATGAGCGTGCACACGACTGGGGGAAGGGCAGAGAGAGGGAGAGAGAGGGAATCCCAAGCAGGCTTTGAGCCGTCAGTGCAGAGCCTGATGTAGGGCTTGAACTCACGAACCGTGAGATGAAGCCCTGAGCCAAAGTCGGATGCTTAAAACCCACTGAGCTGCCCAGGTGTCACTAGTTCGGAAACATTTTTATTGTCTCCGCCCCTGCCGGCTTCAGCAGGCCCTCCATCCTTCCTCCCTCCCGACAGCCCCTGGGCGGCCCCAAGACCGCTTCCGGTCTCCCTGGGTTTACCTGGTCTGGCCGTTCATAGAAATGGAATCACACAGTGTGTGGCCTCTTGCGTCTTGTACAATGTTTTCAGGGTTTTTTTAAAGTACGTTCCACACCCTGAGCTGAAATGTCTCCTGCTCCTCCGGCTGAGCCAGCCAGGCGCCCCTGTAGTGTTTAGCTTCTCGCCTGTTGTCTGCCTCTGGCCTGGGAGGGGAGACCCAGGAGTCCCATCACCCCTGTGTCCCTAGCACGGGGCCTGCTGCACGCACGGTAGGTTCTCAGGGAGATTCTGCATGGACTGACCGACGGACCCCTGACCGCATCCTCTGGTGTCCCTCTGTCTCTGTGTCTCAGCCCACTCTGCCCTTTCCACCCTTCCCCCACAGCCCAGGTTTCTCCCCGACAGGGCCCAGGGTCCCCAACACCCCAAGATGGAGTGGGCTTTGTAGCCTGGCTCAAATGG
This sequence comes from Helogale parvula, assembly GCA_004023845.1. Lineage (NCBI taxonomy): Eukaryota > Metazoa > Chordata > Mammalia > Carnivora > Herpestidae > Helogale > Helogale parvula. Next base: position 16,966 of record PJEM01005970.1, read on the forward strand.
GGGCCTGCCGACAGGCCCCGGCCTCACCCCTGCCTCTGCCCGCAGCCCCCAGCCGCAGGGGCCCCGTGGCGCTGGTCTCCGAAGTCTTCGAGCAGCACCTGGGTGGACACATCTTGCAGGTGAGGCCCTGCCCTGCCTGCTGCTCGCTGCTGCCACCTGGTGGCCACTCCTGGCGCGCAGCACCCTTTTCTCCGTCCGTCCGAGCGAGGGAGCAGCAGGACCGCGTTGCCCCTTTCGCCTGCCCTCCCCGAGGGCCACCGAATCCCCTTCCCGCCCCACCCTGCCCCCGATGAATCCATCCTAGATGGAGATCCAGATTTTAGAATCTCTTACCACTTGCCTGCTGGACAGACAGCTGCCCAGCCCCCCTCTCTCCGCTCCCGATTTCTCCCCACTCCAGTCCCTGGACGGCTTCGTGTTTGCCTTGAACCAGGAAGGGAAATTCCTCTACATTTCCGAGACCGTCTCCATTTATCTGGGTCTCTCGCAGGTAAGGGGTCCGCGGCAGGCTGCCTGGACGGCCTCGGCCACCTTCTGCCTTGCTGGCCCATGCATGCCCCTCCTCTCTCCCGGCCTCACCATCCCAGCCCGAAAAGTGGACTGGATCCGTGGTTCCCAAAGCGCACCCCTGGGAACCCCTCGTGGCTCCTCTATTACAGGCGGGGGGAGGGGCTATTAAAGGCCAATTTGAAAAAAGCAAATTAGCAGAAAGGTCAGTTTGCCAATCAGTGTTTGTCAAATGCACCATATTTACCAAAACTTTTTTCCCCCCAACAATTGTAAAGAATTACAGCAATTTACATCGGAAAGGGGGCTTGGGTTTTGGCAAGCTTGGAAGCTTTTCTGTGGCGTTTTAGTGGACTGGCTTGCGTTTTCTGTTTATCTCAGCCAGCTGTTTCTGCCCTAGCTGGAAGGTAACAGGGGACACCTGGGGGGCTCAGGCGGTTAAGCTTCCGACTTCGGCTCAGGTCATGATCTCAAGGTTGGTGGGTTCAAGCTCCGTGTTGGGCTCTGGGCTGACAGCTCAGCGCCCGGAGCCTGCTTTGGATTCTGTCTCCCTCTCTGCCCCTCCCCCTCTCGATCACTGTCTCTCAAAAATGAAGGTAGGCAGGTAGAAACTGAAGCCCCCACCTTCCCTGGGGGGCCGGGCTCCTTGTGGCTTTCCCAATACCAATATGTTCAGTACAAATCATTATCCTCTCTTTTAAAAAAAAAATAATTTCCAAATATAAATTCTGTCTTTCCATAATTTGGTTTTTTAAAAAACTTTTTTCTAAGGTTTTTTTTTTTTTAATTTCTTTTTGAGAGACAGAGAGACAGTACGGGCAGGGGAGGGTCAGAGAGAGAGGGAGACATAGAATCCAAAGACAAGCTCCAGGCTCTGAGCTGTCAGCACAGAGCCTGACATGGGGCTCAAACCCATGAACTGTGAGATCACGACCTGAGCTGAAGTCGGCTGCTTAACCAATAGAGCCACCCAGCTGCCCTACTATCCTCTCTTTTTTACAAGGGTTTTGGCAAATGGTAAATTTAGAAATCTTAATGCTTGGTATTTGGCTTTTGTGAGCATTTTTACAGTGAGTTGCTGGAGATGTGTGGGGGAGGAAGACCCTGAAGGTAGCAGCCTATGGGGGAGGGGTGGGGAGGGAGGAAGAAGTGCAGGAAAAGCTTGAAGCTGGTGCAGGGAAGGGTTTAATGAGGAGGAGTTCAGAGGGATGAGGGACAGAGGGGAGCATGTGACCCCAAGCTCAGGGGCAGTGGGAGCTCTGAGAGGTTTCTGAGAGGAGGCGGGCCATGGTCAGATGAGGAACTTAGCAAGGGTGTTTGCGTTGGGACTGAAGGCCAGAACACCAGGGGGGACTCTGGGGCAGGAACACGCGGGGAAAAGATGGGGGCCTGGGCTGGGGACGGTGTGGAGAGAAGGGGAACTGTTTTGAGAGATTTGGGGGTAAGTTGAAGGTTAAAGTCTGTCTGATTAAAAAGTTACCCTAGTTCTTTAAATGTTTATGTCTTTTAAGAGAGAAGAGGGGAGGGGGAGAGAGAAATTCAGGCAGACTCCTCACTGTCAGTGTAGAGCCCAAGGCGGGTTTCAGGAACCCGTGAGCTCAGGACCTGAGCCGAAATCAAGAGTTGAATGCTTAAGTGACTGAGCCACCCAGAGGCTTCAAAAACTTCTTACTCTTTAAAGAGTTCGAAAATCATTCCCCTGCTTGGGTCCTGATTGCCATTCCTGAGGGGACATCCTGTGATTCATTTCAGGGCGTGTTTTTTTTTTGCTGTGAGTGGGTGGGAGTTGGGTAAATGGAGGCTGTGACAACCCAGTACACAGCTTCTTCACAGAATCAGCAGGTGCATTAAGTCCTTAATGATCACCGGGCTTGATGTGGGAAGGCATGAGAAGAGCCTAAAAGTTTGTTATCCTCCTTTTATTTTTATTTTTTATGCTTTTAAATTTATTTTTGAGACAGAGCCAGTGCGAGCAGGGGAGGGTCAGAGAGGGAGGGAGACACACAATCCGAAGCAGGCTCCAGGCTCTGAGCTAGCTGTCCACACAGAGCCAGACGCGGGGCTCGAACCCACGAACCGTGAGATCATGACCTGAGCCGAAGCCGGACGCTTAGCCGACTGAGCCACCCAGGCGCCCCTGTATTCTTTTAAACGGTTAAAAAATTCTAATAAAACCCCAAGGCTGGTATGAAGCGCACCTGCAACGTAGGCGAGCGAGCCAGACGCTGTCCGCCAGGCGAGTGGCTGCGCGCGCATCTTAGCCGCCCTCTGCGCTCCCTTCTTTCGCCGGCAGGTGGAGCTGACGGGTAGCAGCGTCTTCGACTACATCCATCCCGGGGACCACTCAGAAGTGCTGGAGCAACTGGGGCTCCGGGCCCCGACTCCCGGGCCCCCCACCCCGCCCTCCGTCCTCTCGTCTTCCTCCTCCTCGTCTTCCTCCTCGCTTGCAGAAACTCCTGAGATCGGTAATAACAGGGCCCCCAAAGGGACGCGGCCTAAAGGGTAGATCAGGGGACACTGCGTCCAGCGATGTCTCTTTTATACGAAACCCACTCTTTCGAGTTGTGCAAAGTTTTGCAAAATGAATCAGTTTGAATCAAGGAAACGCGACCTGGCTCCCTAAAATTGCCTAAGCTGCCTAGGATTGCCAGGATCCCCACATTCGAGCTTTAGAAGCCCCCCCCCCCCCTTGCCACTGAGTGGAGATGGCTGCCTGTGGACGGAACCAGGCTTTGCTAATAATAAAACCCGCGTTTAACGGGCTTCACACATGCTGCGCCTTTAACTGCGTAGTGTGAATCCTAATCACGACTCCACAGGCGGGGGAACGATCACTGTCTTCATTTCAGAGGTGGAAACTGAGGCACAGCGCAGAGAGGTTGAGTTAATTGGCCCGGGTCGCACAGCTGTATGTGGTTGGTCTGGACCGCAGCCCGGGCTTGTCTGGCTCTAGCATCTGTGTTTCTAGTCCTTCCCTGCAGTGGAAAATTCCAGTCCATGTTGGAGAAGGAGGGTGTTGGGAGAAGTTTCTTTTAGCTCTGAGAGGTTGAGGGACTAGGAGGCTAACTTTCCTGTCGGGAGGATTTTCTTCTGTTGGGTTTGCTTCAGACCCAAACCATCAGAGCTGTCATCAGGGCCTGCACGCTTGGGGGGGTGTTCGTGGGGCCACTGGGGAGGGCGACTGGGTTTGCTCCAAAGATTGAGAATCAGGTTCGTCTGGTGGTGAGCAGTTACAAGACTATCACGGGATTTATAGCCTAATCTGTATTTGTGAGTCTTGTTTCTACACCCAGAGCCCCTGCTCTGGGCTGGGGCGGGCTGGGGCCACAGTGATGACAGCAGGTGGGGGAAGACCAACCAGTCCCTCTGGAATGATAATCCAAAGTGGTTGCGGCTGGGGTGGGAGACCCCAGAGGGATGGGTGACCCAGCCGGGGGTAGTCAGGGAGGGCTTCCTGGAGGAGAGCTGTCTAACCTGAGACCTGGATGGTGCAGCTAGAGATGGTGACAGCGGGAGGCGATTCTTGCTGAGGTTTTAGGCCAAGGTGAGGAGCCCGGGTTCCTCCCAAGGGTCCTAGGGAGCCATGGCAGTTTCAGGACAGGGAGGGGCGGGGTCATATCTGAGCTTTAGAAAAGACCCATTTAGCAGCAGCTCCGAGGGGAGGTTAGTATACGACTTCAGTGAGGTGGTGTAACCATTAGGCCGTGGCCATGACCCTGTCTGGCTAGCTGTCCAGGGGGCAGGGGGTGTCTGTGTTTCTCCCTCAGGACCTCAAAACCTTCCTTCACTCTCCACCCCAGAGGCCAGCCCGGCGGAAGTGTCCCCCTTCCCCCGGGCCCAGGAGCGCTCCTTCTTCATCCGCATGAAGTCTACCCTCACCAAGCGGGGGCTGCACGTCAAGGCCTCGGGGTACAAGGTGAGTGGAGCCCTCTGGCCCCAGCTTCAGAGTCCTGGGTCTCCTTGCCCCACAGGAGGGTGGGGTGGGGGGGAAGGGGCTCCCACATTTCCTGCCAGCTGAGTCCCTGTGGACACATGCGCGGGGAGGGGGGTGCTGGGGGGGACGGCCTGGCCAGGCCTCTCCTCCAACCCCGCCTGTTGCCCACAGGTCATCCACGTCACGGGGCGCCTTCGGGCCCGCTCGCTGGGGCTCGTGGCTCTGGGCCACACGTTGCCCCCGGCCCCGCTGGCTGAGCTGCCCCTACACGGCCATATGATCGTCTTCCGCCTCAGCCTAGGGCTCACCATCCTTGCTTGTGAGAGCAGGTACCAGGGTCGGGGCCGAGCTGGGTGGATGGCAGGGGGGCGGCCTCCGGGAGCGGCGGGGGGAGCCAAGGGGGTGGGGGGTTGTGCTCTGGCCTCCCTTCCCCCTCCCCAAGCCTGGTGAAATAGTCCCCACACCCCGAGCGCCTTTGGCACCACCCCACAAGGCCCATAGCCACCCTAGGCCATTGTACTGGGGGGGTTAAAGTGAGTCCCAGAGTGCTCCAGAGCTGGGGATTCGACCCTGCCTCTTGGCCCCCACCCCCCTGGTCTCAGACCCCTTCTCACTTCCTCTCCGTCACTCCTGTGCTCAGAGTCAGCGACCACATGGACCTGGGGCCCTCGGAGCTAGTGGGCCGCAGCTGCTACCAGTTTGTCCACGGACAGGACGCAGCCCGGATTCGCCAAAGCCACCTGGACCGTGAGAACCCCCGTCTGCCGGCCCCCAGGCCTGAGTCCCCCCCCCACCCCCCGGGCAACAGCTCCCATGTGGGGTGGGAGGGTTGTGGGGTCTCTCCCACCCACCCTGAAAAATCCAGAAGGCCCCTAGGCCAGGTTAGCCCTCAGTCCTTCTGACTCTGTCTCTCTTCGTTCCCCCCTCTGCACTTTCTCCTTTCTGCCCCTGTCTCCTTCTCTCGCCCCACCTTCCTGTACCCCTGTCTCACTGCGACGGTCTCGCCCCGTCCCTGCGCTGGGCCCAGTCCTGGACAAGGGTCAGGTCATGACCGGTTACTACCGTTGGCTGCAGCGAGCTGGGGGCTTTGTGTGGCTGCAGTCCGTGGCCACCGTGGCCGTGAGCGGCAAGAGCCCCGGGGAGCGCCACGTGCTGTGGGTCAGCTATGTGCTCAGGTGAGGGCTGTCCCCCGCGGGCCCCATGGGGAGGGGGCTTGAGGTGGAGGCTTTTCGGGGTGGGCTTCTGGGAAGAGGACAAGAACCCAGAGGGGCTTGAAAACAGGAACACAAAAGGGGACAGTTGAGAGGAGAGGCCAGAAGGTGGCAGGACCCTACTGGCGGCGGCGGGGGGGGGGGGGGGGGACCTCAGCCCAGGCAGAGGGTCTGGATTTGATTCCAGGGCACTGGGGAGCCATGGCAGGCTTTAAGGCTGGAGAGAGTCACAGCCAAATCTGCTTTGTGGAAAGACCCCTCTGGCTGCCACGAAAGGAGAGGTCTGAGGGATATGACAGGGGCTGGGAGCCCAGGGAGGACACGAGGGCAGGTCCCGGAAGTGCCAGGCAGTGCTGGTGGAGGAGGGGAGGCAGCCATCTGCTGCCACCCACGTCTCTGGCTTCAAGGGGCCTGGATTTGGACGCCTGAGAGGAGCAGCGGCCTGAAAGGAAGATGCTGGGGACACCTAAGTTGTGACACCAGGGGGGAGGGGGTGTCATGGGCTGCCCAGGTCTGGCCTCAGGAGACAGGGCTAAGCTGGGCTAGAAGCCAGCTTGGAGTCCGGGGGGTCCAGGGATGAGCCCTAAGTACCGCGGGGTGGGGGTTCTACCCCCCCACCTGTGTTGTCCCCAGCCAAGCCGAGGGTGGCCAGACCCCTCTGGATGCGTTCCAGCTTCCAGCCAGCGTGGCCTGTGAGGACGCGTCCAGCCCAGAGCCAGAGCCTGCAGGTGAGCCCCACCTCCTTCACCCTGGGAAGCTCCCAGGGGCCTCTGGGACCCCCTCTCCTCCCACCCCCCTGCTCTCCAGTCCGGAAGCCACTACCCATATATGGTGACTTACACTGTCACACCCACCACATTCCAAGGGCTCCGTAGCCTCACAGGGCCAGTGGCTAATGCGTTGGGCCCTACAGATAAGGAACAGCATTGAGGAAAGCTGTGTTGGGACCACCCACACAGGCCTAGACCACAGATGGGAAGACTGAGGGCTGGGCCGAGCACGCGCAGTGCTCCCTCTGTGTCTCCCTCTTCCAGAGCCAGAGCCTCCGGTGGAAGGGAAGCAGGCTGCCCCCCGAGACAAGGATGAGGCCCCCCGGCCCCGGGGCAAACGCATCAAAGTCGAGCCTGGCCCAGGGGAGACAAAAGACCCGGAGGACAGCGGGGAGGAGGAGCCGTCCGGCCACCCGGCCTTGCCCAGGCCCGAGTTTACTTCTGTCATCCGGGCAGGGGCCCTGAAGCAGGACCTGGTGCGGCCCTGGGGCCTGGGGCCTCCTGGAGACCCCCCACCTTCCCTCCTGCATGCGGGCTTCCTGCCCCCCGTCGTGCGGGGTCTGTGCACGCCAGGCACCATCCGCTATGGGCCTGCGGAGCTGGGTCTCATGTACCCGCACCTGCAGAGGCTGGGCCCGGGCCCTGGCCTCCCTGACGCCTTCTACCCTGCCCTCAGCCTCTCGTACCCGGGGCCCGCGGGCACCAGGGTGCAGCGGAAGGGTGACTGAGGACTGCAGGGCTGCCTCCAGAGCCGGACACCGAGGGACAGGTGGGGTCTCGAGGGCGCAGGGGTGGGGCTCCTGGCCCTGATGGTCCTCCCTGACCATTAAATACCTTCTCCCCCTCTGTGGCTCCGTCTCCCTGGGCCTTGGGGCCCCTCGATCCTTTTCTTTCCCCTTAGTTACCTCCCCCTGCTTTTGCTGGTTCCCACATCTGCCCCTCCCTCGCCCTCCCGGTTGCAGGAACCGCCACTCAGAGTGGGGACAAGGGTCATTTTAATGTCCCGGTCCTCGGGCTCCGGGCCGTCCCGCGCCCGGCCATCCCCCATGGTCCAGCTGCTCACTCTGGCGGCGGCCGGCCGGCGTCGTCGGGCCCTTCAGCGGCGGTGGTCCCGTCGTCCTCGGGCACCAGTTCCACGTCCAGCTCCAGCTGACCCATGTAGAGACCGACGGCGCAAGCCCAGAGCAGGCCTGCGGCCAGCACGGCCCCTACGCCCGCAGCCGCGCCCCCCAGCGACAGCTGCATGGGTCCGCGCAGCGCCGCCAGGCCCACCACGTAGGAGGCACCGCCCCACACGACGCACAGGCCACCCAGCAGGAAGAAGCCTGTGGGGGAGGACAGAAGGCCATGGTCAACGGGAGGCAGGGCCTGAGCTCCCAGGCTGGTGCTGCAAGGGGGTGCATCGACACAGACGGGTGGGGGGGGTGGAAACATGGGGTCTGGGAGCGACTCGGGACCAAGGAATTAGAGAATGAGGCAAACTCAAATGCAGGGCAGGGCTCAAGAGTGATACAGAGCCAAGGTCAGGGCCGTGAGAAGGTATCAGAGGTGTCTCTGAAGGGGAGGTGGGGTTCAGGACCAGAGAGTGGGGAGCTGGACAGGGATGGAGCTGCATGAGGGGCTAGATGGGCCCCTCATCTTTGTTGGCATGTCAGATCGGAGGGGGCAAGGGTCCACAGCCACATCCCCTGGGCCCCCCCACCTGGGTGATCCAGTACCCCCAAAGTAGGGGTGGGTGAATGTAAGGTCAACACAAGTGTGGATGGGGGAGGGCGGAAAGAACCCACACCCACCAGGGAGGATGTCAGTGGCGGGGGCGGGGGGGGGGGTCTGCACTCACCGTAAGCAGCTTCCCGACCCATGTCACTCTGCATGAAGGAGATGACCCCAATGCCTGAAGCCAGGAGCCCATTGCGGAACCAGGAGAGGAAGGCTGGAGGAAGGTGGGGGGAAAGATCAGCATCAGCCCAAACCCTGTCTGTCCAGTGTTCGCCCACTGCATCCCAAATCCCCACCCGGTCTGACAGCCCTCTGCTTAACCTGATTCCCCATCCCAAACTCTGGAGGAGAGGGCTCAGAAGGATGGAAGCTACAAACTCTAAAGCACAAGCGAATCAACACAGTTGGCAGAATCTGCAGGACAATCTACAAACCAAAACTTGCCAAACATAAATATCAAGACAGGAACATCCCAAGCGGTCATCCTGGTCAACGCCTCCCTCTCCCCATACATGGGTCTCTTCCCCCACCCTACCCTCCAGGACACACTGTTCTGCACTTCAGACCTCTCCCCAGCCTCTCCCTTCGGAGACCATCCATCTCCCAGCGCCAACCATGTGCTACCGCACGTGTCCTTCCTTGACGTTCTTCACATCCATTCAAATCCCCGGTGTGGGGCTATCAGGCTGGTCGGGTTTACAAACCCCACACCCAGGGCCCCATCCAATAACAACCCTCTGCACCTATGAGGCCCCGCCCCCTGCAGCCTGGATCCCCTGGACCTCCAATCAGGCCAGAGCTTTGCTTGTATTGGTTATTCCTTCCTCCAATCCGGAACTCGACCCCTCTTCTGTGGGGATCCACGCTCCCGCCTAATGCAGAGTGGTCGCCTCTTGGAGCTGAACTGGCTCCCCCAACGCGGACCCCTCCAGTAGGCAACACCCCCGCCCGTAACCCTCTTCGGTAGCCTATCCCGCCCAGACAGCGCAGTGTCATAAGGCTGTCTGTCCTACCCCGACCAACCTTTCCAATCCCTACTGCACCCCACTAGCCAGACACGGTCCCATCCGCAAGCACTTCGATGCGGACAGACTGCGCTCTTGCACCAAGCGCTTCCCTGCGCTTTTACGGAAGCCCTTCTCACTCCGGAGCCCCGGCCCTGTTTCCAGCAGAAGCTCCACCCCATCCCCCACTCGCGCCAACAGCTCCGCTCTCCGGAACCCCCTGTCCCACCGGGGCCGACCCCAGCCCCAGACCTGTCTCATGCGCCTTCCGGAGGAGCCAGGCGTCCGCACGGTCCAGCTCAGACACGGGGGGCGGCGAAGCCCCGGCGCGGGGGCCGTGGCTGGGGGCGAAGGACCCCCGGGCGCCCCCGCTCCGGGGCCGCGGAGGCGGCAGCAGCGCCCCCCGGAAGCGGAGCCGGGCCAGTCGGGCGGCCCGAGCCCACCACCAGCCGCCTCCCATGGTTCGCACTACGGCCGCCGCTCTCCACCCCGCCCCCACGGGCCGCCCGTAGGCTGAAGCACAAGTCACTCAGGCATGGCGACTCACCCGTTGGCCTTGAGAGCGGCACTCAGGGCTGGCGCCCTCGGTCCATTGGTCGAAATGGCGGTGGTTCCTCCTCTGTCATCTGTGCCGGTACTGCGTGTCCCACCTTGCTTCTGCTGCTGGACTACGAATCCCAGCAATCATTGCGCCCACAGAAGGCCGATCTTCAGAAGCCGGAGGCACGACACCTGTCGGGATTTGTAGTTTATGTTAATAACTTTAATTCTAATAGCCAGTTAACAAAAACAAAACAAAATTCGAGTAAGAACCTTTGCAAAATCTGGAAGAGCCCGGAGGAGAAAATAAAACTCAACATAATGCCATTGATAAACAGTTACTGCTAGTTGTACTTTTGTCCTGGCTTTTTTCTTTTTTTAATTTTTAATGTTTTTATTTTTATTTTTTTGTTTTTATTTATTTTTGAGAGAGAGAGAGAGAGAGCGTGAGCGGGGGAGGGTCAGAGAGGGAGGGAGACACAGAATCTGAAGCAGGCTCCAGGCTCTGAGCCAGCTGTCAGCACAGAGCCCGACGCGGGGCTCGAACCCGCCAACCATGAGATCATGACCTGAGCCAAAGTTGGACACCCAACCGACTGAGCCACCCAGGCGCCCCTGTCCTGGCTTTTTTCTAGGCGAATGTAAAATGAGATGCCGTTTAGCAAATTAACTTTTGTCATATAAGTGAACATTGACGCATTGAATACTTTTCACTTCATAATTTTTATAGTAAATATATTGTTGGCGCGCCTGTTTGAGCCACCAATTCTTAATTTCCATCAAGCCTCGCCTCCACGGTCACGTGGAGCCTGCTTAGGATTTTTCTCTACCTCCTCCCTCTCCCTCTCAAAAATAAATAAACATTAAAAATTTTTTTAACAAAAATTAAATCTTAAAAAAATAAAAACAACAAGAGGTGTGTGGGGGTGGCTCGGTCAGTGGAGTGTCCGACTTTTGATCTTGGCTCAGGTCATGATCTCATGGTTTCAGCCCTGCATCTGGCTGTGCACTGACAGTGCAGAGCCTGCTTGAGGCTCTCTCTCTCTCTCCCCCTCTATCCAACTCGTGTTCTTTCTCTCTCTCAAAAAAATAAATAAACTTAGGGGCGCCTGGGTGGCTCAGTCGGTTAAGCCTCCGACTTCGGCTCAGGTCAGATCTCACGTTTGTGGGTTTGAGCCCCACGTCAGGCTCTGTGCTGACAGCTAGCTCAGAGCCTGGAGCCTGCTTCCGGTTCTGTGTCTTCTTCTCTCTCTGCCCCTCCCCCTCTCATGCTGTCTCTTTCTGTATCAAAAATAAATAAAACATTAAAAAAATTTTTTAAAACATTAAAAAAAAAAGAGAACATTCTCAACTTTCCCAACCTGATAAACGACATCTACAAAAAACTTAACAACCAGCATCATTCTTAGTGGTGAAATATTGACTGCTTTTCCCCTAAAATTGGAAACAAAGTGAGGACTTCCATTGTCACCACTTCTTTTTTTTTTAAATTTTTTATTTATTTTTGATACAGAGAGAGACAGAGCATGTGAGGGGGAGGGGCAGAGAGAGAAGGAGACACAGAACCGGAAGCAGGCTCCAGGCTCTGAGCAGTCAGCACAGAGCCCGATATGAGGCTTGAATCCACCATCGTGAGATCTGACCTGAGCCGAAGTGGGAGGCTTAACCGACTGAGCCACCGCAGCGCCCCCATTCTCACCACTTCTAATCAACATTGTGTGGGAGGTCCTCACTAGTGCAATAGGCAAAACAAATAAATAGAAGGGGCACAGAGAAAAGACAGAAGAACTGGCACTCTCAATATTTGCACATGATGTGATTGCTTATGTGGAAAATTCTAAAGGATCAAAATAACTACTAAAACTACTAAGTGAATTTAGCAAGATTTCAGGATACAAGATCAATATACAAAAATCAATCTTATGTTTATATACTAGCAGGAAGTCGTTGAAAAATGATACTAAAAATAAGTTCCTGGGGCACCTGCCTGGCTGGTTTAGTCTGTTAGACCAACCTGGCTGGTTAGAGCATTCAACACTTAACCTCAGGGTCATGAGTTCAAGCCCCACGTTGGGTGTGGAGCCTACTTAAAAAAAACTTGTTTTACATATACTAAAAGAATGTTCCTTTACAATAGTATCAAACTCAAAAATACTTTCAGAAAATTTTTAACAAACACACGCAAGATTTCTACACCAAAAACTACAAAATACTGTTGAGGTACATTAAAAATCGAAAAAAATGGAGATACATACCATGTTTGTGGATTGGAAGGCACTTTGCTCTGGTGGAGCTTCCATTCTAGAGAGAGAAGCAGAAAATAAGCAATAAACATGTGAGTAAATTCTAGGGAAACTGCAGGAGACTAGAGGGTCCAGAGAGGGCATCTAACCCAGCCTCGTCGAAACCTGAACTCTGAGTAGGCACGGACGAGAGAGAGCATGAGAAGAGCCTTGCAGAAAGAATCTGGGGCCCAGGAAAACTCTAGTGAGTGTGGGACACGGAGCATAAACAGTTATTTACCATCATGAGATGGCTTCCTTTCCTTCCTTGGGCCCCCATGACAACTGTGTTTTCTAAGACGTCCTACAATGTATAGAGATATTTTGAATCCACAAAAGCAGCTCTCTGGCCACCTTAACCCCAACCGGAGCAAGAGGACCCTCCGAGGTTACCCCCTTTAGTTCCTGGGTCACCTGTAACTCCTGACCCTGTGCAGCTGAAAGCCATAGAGGATTTATGCAGCGGACGGGCGATGTCCATCTGACTGTCGGTTACGTTCACCCCACCTCCCTATGAAGACTGGATTGTAACAGGGAGAGATCAGAAACTCACAAGAGGACAGGCGGTCCTGCTCATAGCTATCCGTTTCTCTCCATTCCCTTCCTAGTTCACAGCCTTGCTACCTTTCACCTGCACAACTGAAACCAGCCCACTTACTGGTCTCCAGCATCCCTAAGGGTACCCTCTCCACTTAGTCGTCAGTTCAGCAAGCATTTATCAAGTATCCATGATGTACCAAGTTCTGTTTAAGACCCAGAGGATACAGCAGTGAACGAGACAGAAAAACGATGTGTCCCAGCCCCTATGGACATGGCAGGACTGGGAAAGGAAGACCAAGGAAGAATTACTATAATTTCAGGAAGTGGTAAATCCGTCCAGAAAGTAAAGCAAGGTGACGGGGTGGAGAACGACAAGATTAGAGCGAGCTTCTAGGATGACCTCGGCCATCATATTTTGTGCTGTCTCATCCCATATTCTAAAGACGTACGTCAGATCATGCTACCCCCCAGCTCAGCAGTGCTCTGTGTGGCCAGAATTCTGTGGAAGGCAGAGTGTGACTTCCAAGGCTGGGTCATAAGACATTGTCACTTCCACCTTCCTCTTTTGGATCACCAGCTGCCGCACGGTGAGGACACTCGAGCAGCCTTGTGAAGAGGCCGGTAGCCAGCCCCAGCTTGCCGGCCACATGAGCAAACTTCCTTGGAAGGTTCTCTAGTCCCTGGCAGGCCCTTGGATGACCACAGCCCTGGCCAGAACCTCATGAGAAATCCCAAGGCAGAACCTACCCAGCTACTCCTGTGGGTACTTCCTGACACACAGAAACTAAATGCAATAGTACATGTTTATTATTTTAAGCCTCTGAGTGTGGAGGATGTGACATATGAGTAGCAATATAAGTGACAAGGAGTCATCAATGAGGTGAGGAGGAGGAGCGCTCCAAGCAGAGGGGACAGCAAGTGCAAAGGTCCTGAGGCTGGAGTGTGCTTCACATGCGGGAGGAACAGCCAGGGCGCCCCCGTGTGGCTGGAACAAAGTGAGCAAGCAGAGGGAGAGGAGAGGAGTCAGAGACAGATGGGGTGTTTCTTGGGCCACGGCCAAGGCTTCCTCTTTTACTTTAAGTGTGAGGGGAGTCAGGGGGAGATTTTGAGCTGGGGGTGGCATGAACTGACATATATGTCTTTAGAATAAGGTGCTAACTGCTTAGTGGAAAACAGACTTAGCAGCATGAAGAAGTTTTAAAAATCTTTTTTTTTAGTTTATTTATTTATTTTGAGAGAGAGAGCGAGAGAGCGAGAGAGCGAGAGAGAGAGAGAGAGAGAGAGAGAGAGAGAGAACCAAGCAGGCCCTGCTCTAGCAACACAGAGCCCAACAGAGCGGGGCTTGAACTCACAAACCGTGAGATCATGACCTGAACCGAGATTAAGAGTCAGATCTCCAGCTGACTAAGCCACCCAGGCATCCCAGAGAGGATGTTGTTGTGGTCTTTTTTAAATTTTTTATGTTTATTTATTACTGAGACAGAGAGAGACAGCATGAGCAGGGGAGGGGCAGAGAGAGAGGGAGACACAGAATCTGAAGCAGGCTCCAGGCTCTGAGCTGGCTGTCAGCACAGAGCCCCACGAACTGTGAGATCACGACCTGAGCAGAAGTTGGATGCTTAACCGACTGAGCCCCCCAGGCGCCCCCCAGAGAGGATGCTTTAAATGAGCATCTAGTGAGGTCTCTCTCTAGCTGAAACCCTTCCATACCCCTCCATCGCCCTCTACAACCTCGGTTAAGACACCTGCTCTTTCTCTCCCATTGAGAAGAGCTTAGATTTTAGGGAGGGGGAAGCAGGTTGGGAGCTCTGGAGGGGGCTAAACTTGGGAGGGAGTTCTAATGGGCTGTATCAGCCTGCCTGCTGGCAATGAATGCTAAGCATTAAAAGGGATTAAGTGGAACCGAAAATATTTGAGACACATTCACATTCTTGGCTGGTGAAATGGTTTAGGCTGATGGGAAGGGAAAGAGAAATGAAGGCCAGAAAGGGTCAGGGCAGAGAAAACAAATCCTCCTTAAAGAGACAGATCATAATGTCGGCCAGCTGCCTCCGCACTTGTGACTTGATCGGTGGTTCTAATACAAACAGTCCAGGAGCTTTAAAGAAAGGTAACACTGGGGCGCCTGGGCGGCTCAGTCAGTTGGGCGTCCGGCTTCAGCTCAGGCCATGATCTCATGGTTCGTGGGTTCGAGCCCCGCGTCGGGCTCTGTGCTGACACCTAGCTCAGAGCCTGGAGCCTGCTTCGGATTCTGTGTCTCCCTCTCTCTCTGACCCTCCCCTGCTCGTGCTGTCTCTCTCTGTCTCTCAAAAATAAATAAAAAACATTTTTAAAAATTTAATGAAAGGTAACGCTCCAGCGTCATCTCAGACCAAGGCAATCCGATCTGTGGAAGGTAGGGACGAGTGCACATGGGATTCCTTTGTAGAAGACATATTTATCCATCACAAAAAAATAAATGACAATTATGTGACATGACGGAGGTGTCAGCTAAGGCTACAGTGGTAATCCTAGTGCAATGCTGTATATAATTGTGTGTGTGTGTGTAATCAGTAACAGATCAACATGCATCTTAAACTTACACAATGTTATATGTCAATTGCATCTCAATAAATTAAAAAAATCTTTTTAAGTGTATTTGTTTTGAGAGAGAGATGCAGAGAGCATGCAGGGGAGGGGCAGAGAGGAGGAGAGAGAGAATTTCAAGCAAGCTCTGCACTGTCAGCACTGAGCCTGATATGGGGCCTAAATCCACGAACCGTGAGATCATGGCCTGAGCTGAAACCGAGAGTTGGGACACTCACCTGGGTCACCCAGGTGTCCCCTAAACAAAATTTTTTTTCAAATATATTTTTACCAAGAGCTGACGTAGGGGTGCCTGGGTAGCTCAGGTGGTTTTGTGTTCAACTCTTGATCTCGGCTCAGGTCATGATCTCATGATTCATGGGATCTAATTGTGAGCCCGTGATTTTCTTCTCTCCCTAGCTCTCTGCCCATCCCCCACCTTCACTCCCCTCCCCATCCTGCTCACAAGCGGACTCTCTCTCAAAATAAATAAACATGGGGCGCCTGGGTGGCTGAGTCAGTTGAGTGTCTGACTTTGGCTCAGGTCATGATCTCATGGTTTGTGAGTTCGTGAGTTCGAGCCCTGCGTCAGGTTCTCTGCTTTAGCTCAGAGCCTGGAGCCTGCTTCAGACCCTCTGTCCCCTCTCTCTATGCCCCCCCCCCCATGAGGGTGCAGGTGCGCTCTCTCTCAAAAGTAAATTAACATTTAATAATAATAAGCTTTAAAAAGAAAAAAAAGCAGGCCCTGTTCCAACCACTGTGGCCACAACCATGACCCGGGGATAAAGGATCAGCTTTTTAATTTATTTTTTAGAGACAGAGAGAGACAGTGCAAGCAGGGGAGGGTCAGAGAGAGAGGGAGCACAAGGCAGGTCATGTGACCCACAAATCAAGCATTTTACTCCGCTTGCTAAGTCCTGTGACACAAATGTAACATCTTCTCTGACCAGCTGCTCACCTTACCCTCCTACCCTCCGTCTTGTCCTGAACTAAACCTTAGGCTCCTCTCCCCCCGCCCCTGCAGGCCCCGAACCTCACCTCACCCAGTGCTAACCAAGCTCAGAAATGTGGGATATGCCCCTTTGGCGACATCTCCCAGGACCCGCTGAACACAGGACACATTTCCTGTCAAACCACATTGGTTACTTATTTCCTCTCTTCTACGCAACTTCCCCTGGGCCAACGCCAGTCACCTCTTAAAAGTGGGGGGGGGGGCAGGAGGACCAGATAAGGGTGGGAGATGTGACAACAGAGCGAGAGGTCAGAGGGACACGTGGAAGGGGCCAGGAGCCAAGCACTGCAGGAGGATTCTAGAGGCTGGAGAAGGCAAAGACATGAATTCTTCCCTGAACCCTCCAGGAAGAGCACAGCCCTGCTAAGCACCTTGAACTCAGGCTTCTGGTCTTCAGGGCCACAACAGGATACATTTGCCTTATTTTAAGCCCCTTAAATCTGTGATAATTTGTTACAGTAGCAAACACAGTTACCAGGCCTGACCATGAATATAGTTGCCAGGAGGTGGCAGGTCTGAACAGGAAACCAAATTGGTAATTGTGATCACTTGAACAGGTAGGAAGTCAGGGGTGTAGAATTTAGGGCTGACATGGCAGCCACTGGGCATATGTGCCTATTTATTGATTCATTCATTGATTCATTGATTCATTCATTTAGAGTCCAAGAAGGCAGGGGTGGCAGAGGGGAAGAGGGAGAGAAAGAGGATCTTAGGCAGGCTCCATGCTGAGCCTGGAGCCCCGTAAGGGGCTTGATCCTATGATCCTGGAATCATGACCTGAGCTGAAATCAACAGTCGGTCGCTCAACGACTGAGCCATCCAGGTGCCCCTTATTTATTTATTTTACTTTAAAGTACACTTGACACCCAGCGCAGAGTCCAATGGGGGGGGGGGGCTTGAACTCACAATCTTTATTTTTATTAAAAAAAATTTTAATGTTTCTTTCTTTTTTTTTCTTTTGGAGACAGAGCATGAGCAGAGGAGGGGCAGAGAGAGAAGGAGACACAGGATCTGAAGCAGGCTCCAGGTTCTGAGCTGTCAGCACAGAGCCCGATGCGCGGCTTGAATTCACCAGTGCCGAGATCATGACCTGAGCAGAAGTCAGATGCCTACCTGACTGAGCCTCCCAGGCGCCCCCACATGTGCCTATTTAAATATAAACTCATATTAATTAAACATTAAAATCCAGTGCCTGGGCTTAAGTGTCTCTACATGGGCCCAGCGGCTGCCACACTGGACTGCAAGGAGAGAGACCATTTCCATCCCCGCAGAACATTCTAATTAATGGGCAATGCTGGTGGAGAGACCAGGGCACAGGGAATGCGTTACAAGCACCTAAAGTTACAAGACAGGCCTGAAAGTGAGGAAGAGGGCAGGGACCAGGAAGTCGATAGAAAACACCTAAAGCTGCCATAGTCTAAGTGAAACCGAGTAACCTCCAGAAGCAATGAGAAGGAATGCGTAAAAGATTTGCCTTTCAGATCATCTTTGGGGGATATGGTGGAACGGGGCAGGGTGGGTGCAACGGATTGAAGTGTGTCCCCTCAAAATTCATTGGTTGAAGCCCGAACCGTCAGCGTGGAGAGGGGACCTTCTTAAGGAGGTAATTATGGCTTCAATGAGCGTGGAGGGTGGGGCCCTGACCGGTGGGATTGGCTCCTTAGAAAAGCAGACAACTGGGGTGCCTTCTGGCTCTCTCCACCCCCCATCCCTGAGAACCCCAACATCCCAGCCCCACCCCCTCACTCACTGGCTGGAGTGGCCTGTGGGGGCGGGGCCTCCATGCAAACGTCGCGGTGAATTTCAGCTGCTGAGGCTGGTGTGGAGGCGGCGGGACAGGAGACACCTCCTGGGGGCCACCCCACTTCCTCAGCGTGGCAGGACCCCCGCGGACAAGGAGGGGGCCTGGGGGACTGGGGTGGGGGCTGGTGGGGAGGCGTGAGCGCTGGTCCCGAGCAGCCCCAGCTCTCTACAAGGCCCCCGGAAGTTTGGCGGAGGACCGCAGGTGTGCCGTCCTTGGCTTTGGGGAAGAAGCATTTAAGGGCTGGGGGCTGGCCTCCACCTCCTCTCACCAAGGTCTCCCGGGGGGCGGAGCCTCAGCGTGGGTCCCTTCCTCAGCGGCTGTGATGATGGGCCGAGCTTCCGGCTGACCTGGGAATGAGCCCGGAGACCCGGGGGCTTTGTGTTTCCGCAGCTTAACCTTGCCCGTCCTTACTGACACAAGGGATCTGCTCCCGGTCCTAAGCAAATGTTTCTATACCATTGTTAACATATCCTCACGAGGGCACCTGGGAGGCTCAGTCGTTAAGCATCTGACCCTTGATTTCAGCTCTGCTCATGACCTAACAGTTCCTGAGTTCAAGTCCCTCCTGGGTCAGGCTCTGACTTTGGGATTCTCTCTCTCTCCGTCTGTCTCCACCTCCCCCCTCTCTCCGTCCTGTTCTTCCCCTCTCTTTGCCCCTTCCTCACTCCTGCACACTCCTTCCTTTAAAAGAAATAAACAAACAAAAAAAAGTAATCCTAGGGGCACCTGGGTGGCTCAATTAAGGATCTGACTCTTGATTTCAACTCAGGTCATGACCTAACAGTTCGTGAGTTCAAGTCCCTCCCAAGTCAGGCTCTGCATTTGGGATTCTCTCTCTCTGTCTCTCTCTATCTCCCGTTCTTCCTCTCTCTCTGCCCCTCCCCCACCCATGCTCTCTCAAAAATAAACATTAAAAAAAATTATTTTTAAAAAGGTAATCCCAGGGGAGCCTGGGTGGCTCAGTTGAGTGTGCAACTTCTGCTCAGGTCATGATTTCGCAGTTTGTGGGTTCGAGCCCCACATCAGGCTCTGTGCTGACAGCTCAGAGCCTGGAGGCTGCTTCAGAGTCTGTGTCTCCGTCTCTCTCTGACCCTCCCCTGCTCATGCTGTCTCTGTCTCTCAATAAATTAAAAAAAAAACAAAAATTTTTAAAAATTATTAAAAAATGGTAATCCCTTCTTTTTTAAATGTTTTTTTTTAATTAAGAAAACATTAACTTTTTATTTCATGAAAGAAAGTGTGAGCAGGGGAGGGAGAGAGAGACACAGAATCCAAAGCAGGCTCCAGACTCCAAGCTGTCAGCACAGAGTCCGATGAGGGGCTCGAACCCATGAATGCTAGATCTTGACCTGAGCTGAAGTTGGTCACTCAACCGACCAAACCACCCAGGTGCCCCCCAAAAAGCAATTTTTTCTTTAAAAAAAAAAAAGAGCGAGAGATCCTCACCAGACTCACAAGATGGGAAATGCTGTTGAGAGAAAGAAATCTCGTCTTCCCTGAGTAGGTCTTTTGCAGATATCCAGGGAAGTTCCTCTGTGTGTTATTTAACTTCAGTGTCTCATCTCCGGCGGAGGATTGTTTATGGGTAAGGGATAATCCAATGGTTTGTCAGGAAAAGGGCTTCTGAGACACTTCCGAAAGATTACTGCTAGGTAAGGAGTAACTCTGGCACCCACATTCCGGGGCACATTTCAGAAAAAAGGCGAAGTGTTCGCATCATCAGAGCCTTCTCTGCCCGCATCCCATGGCAAGGCCAGCGTTGGGGACTGAATGGTGATCCCCCAAACATACGGCCACATTTGAACCCCCTGAGCCTGTGACCATGGCCAAATTTGGGCAAAGGGTCTTTTTGGCTATAATCCCCAATACTAGGTAAGGGTTTCCCCTTTGGGGTGATAGTAATGTTTGGGGACTGGAAAGAGGTGGTGACGGTTGTGCAATGTTGAGAATGTTCCAAGTGCTACTGAATCGTTTGTTTTTATTTTTAAATTTTTATTTGCTTCAGAGAGAGAGAGCACAAGCAAGAGAAGAGTGAGAAGGCGAGAGAGGATCCCAGGCAGGCTCTGTGCAGTCAGCAGAGAGCCCGATGTGGGACTTGAACTCACAAACAGTGATATCATGACCTGAGCCAAAGTCGGACACTTAACCGACTAAGCCACCCAGGTGCTCTGAATTGATCGTTTTTTAAAATGGTTATTTTTGAGGCACCTGGGTGGCTCAGGTCATGATCTCACAGCTTTTGAGTTCAGGCTCTGTGTCGGGCTCTGTGCTGACAGCTCAGAGCCTGGAGCTGCTTTGGATTCTGTCTCCCTCTCTCTTTGCCCCTCCCCCACTCAGTCTCTCTCTCTCTCAAAATAAAATAAGGACATAAAAAAAAAGAATTAAAAAAAAAAGTTGGGGGGCTGCGCCTGGGTGGCTCAGTCAGTTGAGTCTGACTTCAGCTCAGGTCATGATCTCACAATTCATGAGTTCGAGCCCCAAGTCGGGCTCTGTGCTGACAGCAGGAGCCTGGAGCCTGCTTCAGATTCTGTCTCCCTCTCTCTCTGCCCCTCCCCGGCTCATGCTCTTTTTCTCTCTAAAAATAAACATTAAAAAAAAAAAAAGGATGGTGAATATTGAACCCTGTGTTCTGATGTCTGCAAGTTGTTTTGAAATGCGTCCAAATACGATGGACGGTGGAGAGGGGGAACTGTGGGAACCGATGTCCACACCTGCGGAATTAGGTGGTGGGTGGCGTCAGGTGCTGGTCCTAATGCCCCAGGAACCCTTCGAAGTGGAAGGCTCTCGACACGGCTCTTGGCCTCACTAGCCAGCCGCTGCTCACCGGCCCCTTCTGTCCTCAGGCTCCGTTTCTTCCTCCCACAGCCACTCTCAGGGCTCCCTGCACATCTGCAGATGCCTTCCGTTCCTGCAGCTCAACTGAGCAGCTCCGCACAGGGGACCCACAGCCCGCGTCCAGGGCTGGCCCACAGCTGCCCTGGGCCCACTCCCAGACCACCTCCTCCGCGGCGCCACCTCTGCCCTCCACCGGGCTGCCCAGACATGCTCTCCGAGCCCTCGTGGTCCCCCACCTGTGTGACCGCCCAGCTCCTATCTACCCCCCCGAGTCTCAGGTCTGCCATCGGCCCCCGCTCCCTGTTCTGCTTGCTTTGTCTTCCCACTAGGCTCGATCTATTTCCTGTACCCATGAGAAAGAAGGTTCTAGGCTCCTGTCTGGTGATCCAGTCACTCCCTTAATTGAACACACTCTCTCCAGATTCTTCCCTGCCCGTGTCTGTGGCACCCAGGAACCGCCTTCGAGCCAACCTGACCCAGGAACCCTCTCCCTCCCCTTTGCAGGGCCCTGCCCGTCAGCGGGTCACCTCCTGCAGGATCCTAGTGCCGCCACAGGACCTGGGGCATCCTGGGTGTGTGCCTCCTCCCGCCTTACAGAGCCCTGCGGTGTCTGCGGGCTCAGCCTCAGGAGGCTGGATCTTTGGTGAGTCTTAAGGATCAAACAGGAGCCTTCTGCTCCCCCCTTCCCTGGGACCAGCGCAGGGAGGGGTGCACAATCTGATCCTTGCGGGACAGGAGGTCTCCTTGCTCCTGCACGTGGCCGAGGTGCAGGCGCGCTATGGCTGTCTTGCAATCACCAAGGGCGGGGGGACCAGTAGTCTGAAAACCGGCGGGACCTGTGTTTATTTACAACTCACTCCAAAGCTGACCAACCCAGAACTGCCCTGTTCCAGAAAGGCTGGACTGGCTGTTGAAGCCAGTGGAGTCGGGAGTTTCGAGTTGCAGGTGAAATCAACCTTGCTCAATAATGGATGAATTGGAAGAAATTCAAAGACTGCATCCTGAGGCTGTGACAGGAACGTGGAGCTTACGGGTCGGGCCTAGACCAGCGCAAGGCCACCCCCTCGGAACTCATCAGCTCCCCGAACCACGGCATGCGGCTGCGGCGGGGAAGAACAGGTGCCAACTTAGGAATCTTGAGGAGACGGACACATTCGGTCTGTAGTGACCCGTTGGCCCAACGGCTAAGGAAAGCTCTTCAGAGCCCCGATCCCGTGAGGTCACCACAATGTCACCCTGGGGCCGGCCACCGTGAGACCCCACCCAGGTGTCCTCATTCCCGGGGCGAGGGATGGAGGGGGCGGCACAGAGAGGCAGGACCGCGGGATTTTTAAAATAACTGCATCCTTTAATGGCAGTAATACAATTATTGGATTAAGAGACCACAGGAGGAAGGGCAGGTGACATTTCTGGAAGACAGATAAGGAGTACAAAAAGGGAGCTGGGAGTCATGCGATGATCATTGTAAAAATACAGTCCATTATATACATATTTGCACCATCGACCTTCAACTCTGAAGTAGTATTTACACTTTTGTTACAATCCTGGTTAGAGAACGTCTTGTTTTTTTAAAAGCTTGGCCTGATGGCAAATGAAAATCTCGGGGGGAATTCATAGTCCCGTGAGGTTCTTAGGCTGAATGTTCCTAGAGGAGGCTTCCAGCTTCTAATTCATCCACAGATTTCGGTTTTAAAAAAGTATTTAATTTTGCTTTTACAAAAGAAAATTCTCAAAGGAGGGAGAGAGAGCGAGCGAGGGAAAAACACCCGCAGCCACACTGTGTGTCTTTTCTCACTTTACAAACCCGAGGGCTGCAGCCCTTTGCTTCAAGGCCAACACTGGAGGCTGAAGAAAAATCTCACTAATGATTGTTTAAAAACCACAAAACAAAAAAGACAGAGACAAACCAAACCAACCTGATCACGGCGCACCGTCCCCGTGGGCTGCCTCTTCCAGCCTGAGCTTCTGGCCCCAAACTCGATAACGGGCTTTCTTCCGGGGGAGAGGGGTTTGGGGGAGGAGCCTCGCTCACCGCACACCCCAAGACGGCGGGAGGGGAGCCTTCTGGCGGGACCACCAGCAAGGAAGAGATGAGGGCCGGCAGCGAGGCAGCCGGGGTGACGGGCCGAGCAAGGCAAGAGGCGGCACGTGCTTGTGGACGGGAGGAAGGACCCCAGAGCCACAGGCTGGCTCCCCAGGCCACGTCCACGGAGTGGGCCTTTCCTGGAGCTCCGTGGACGAGGCTGGACCTCAGCCCGGGTCCTGGGGCAGGTGGGGGGCGCCCAGGCCAGTGTCTCTGCTCCCATCTTCCGGCAGCCGGAAGATGGGAGCAGGAGGCAGGCTTCTGGTTCTGCGCCCTCCACCCGCAAGCGGGGGTCCTGCCAGCCTTCTCGTGAAGGGCGAGCGGCCCCCCGCCCTGCCCTGGCTAGTCCCCTGCCCTTTCCTCAAGCCCCTAAAATCCAGCGCTGTGACACGCCGCAGAACCCGTGCACCCATTAGCTGGGAAGAAAAGCAAACATACCAAAACCGCAGGCCCTACATCAGACACGGTGGGAGGGGGTTCCAAGCAAGCGGAGAACGGAAACACTTGGCCTAGAACACCCCCCCCCCCCCCAACCGGAGCTCTTATCGGGAGCCTGACGGAGCGGCCATGCCACGGATCCTTGAGCTGTCCCCAGAGGGGCTGGGGCCAGCACACTGGGTGCTCTGGCTTCGGAGGCCCAGGAAAGACCCCGGCCTGAGGGGAGGACGGCGTGGCCGCACCGGGACAAGACAGGAGCTAATACTGACGGAGAACACGCGGTCTGCCTCCTGGAGGCAGCATTCGAGGTGGGCCGCCCCACACCAGCCCTGCCACCTCTAGGTCCATCTCTCACCCTGCAGTCTTCTGATGCGGGCGGAGGGCACGGGCCTGAGGACGAACTCTGGACGGAGGACAGCAGGGAGGCCGGCGTGCGAATCAACAGGAGAGGGGAGCACAGTCGGCGGGGGTTCTCCCAGCCCAGACGGCTTCCGAGGGCTCTGCGCCTGTCTTTCCAATTCCTTCCTTCCTTCCTCGGGCCCCTGAGGTGGGGCATCAGGGCTGGCGCACTGCAGGGGGGATGGGGTTCTAGAAACACCTGGACCTGCTTCAACACAGGGTCTGCCATGGTCTCGGCTTCCTCTCTGCCTGCTGACAGGGTGAGCAGCATTCAGTGCCTCCTGACACCTACTGTTCCCTTTGTCCTGGGGTGTGGGTGGGGGACAAGGGAGGAGGAGGAGTCCGGCTTTGCCCAGAAAACCCACCGGACCACCAGCCACCAGACTGGGGCTCCAGCCTTCAGAGAGTCCCTGATAACTGAGCCTGGGGCAGAGGCCCTGGGACTTGTGACTGTTCACGTGCACAAGGAGGTCTCCTTGGCGGGAGCCTGGGAGCCCCGCAGCACGGACCAGAATGGACTGCAAATGGTTATATACAATTTATATGTTGCAAAGAAAGCACTATTAAAAAAGAAAGAGAGAAAAAGAAGAGAAGAGAGAGAGAAAGAAAAGGGGAGGAGGGGAGAAAATCCACCCAGAGCCCCCCTCCCTCCAAGTTCCCAACTCTGGCTGCTACCCTTAAATATTGCCCTGGGAAGGGTGGGGTGCAGGGAGCGCTGGACTCCAGCTTAACACTACTGGCAAAAGGGGGAGGCAGTGGGGTCAAAGCCTTTAAAAACATCTTTCAGGGATGCCGCGTCCTGCTCGCCCTCACGGGCTGGGCTGTTGCCGGCAAACGGGCTTCCAGAGCCCGCCTTGGGTGTCTGTCTCACAGTCCCAAAGAGCGCGGGCACCGGCAGGCTGTGCACGCCAGGCTGGGGCGGGGCGCCCTCTGGTGGCGGGGCACCCGGCGTGGCGGCAGGGGCCGAAGCCGCCTTGGGCCTGGGCCGGTTGTAACTGTTGTATCGGTCTGTGGCCGTGGCGGTGGCCCCGTCTGCACCGGGCTTCCCGGACTCGGGCTGTTCCAGGGCGGACTTGCGGACGAACGGGGGCTCCTTGGCCTTGGCTGCCGAGCTCTTGCCGTTGCCATCCGGGCCCTTGGGCTGGACGCCCGTGTCAGCAGCCGGCTCCGCGCTTTTGCCCCCGGCATTGGGAGTCCTGGGGTCGTAGAGGCTGATGCCGCTCAGCACGCTGCTCTGGCCACTCCCGCCGCCCTGGCCCAGCCCGCCTGCGGCCAGCACGCGGGGGTCGTAAGGGGCGGTGGCTGGGGGCGACGACTCCCCGCTGGGGCTGGCAGCTGGAGAGGCTGCTTCGGCGGGGCCGGGCTTGGCAGCCCGGGAGGAGGCAGCAGAGTCTGCTGGTTTCTGAAGCCGAGGGTCGGTGGGTGGCTTCCGCACCCGGGGGTCACTGGGCTTGTCGCCGGAGCCAGAGGCCGCCGAGGGGCCGGTGGCGTTGACAGTCTTGAGGATGCGAGAGAGGAGCTCAAAGTCGGGCAGGTTGGAGCCGGCGGTGCCAGGGTCTGTGGAGGCACCGGGGCGCTGCCGGGGGTTGGCAGGCCCCGGGGGAGCGCCGCGGTGCAGCCTGGGGTCCAGGGCGGGCATGGACTGCAGGGCTGCGGGGACAGGCGGCACCGCATCCTGCTTGGGGATGGGCAGGGGGATCAGGTCCTCGGGGTTCCAGAGCACAGTTCGGGCAAAGCTCGGCTTGCTCAGGGTCACATCCTTCTTGATGTGGCTGAACTGCTGCAGCTGTGACCGCGGGTCCCGCAGCGGGGGCCCAGGGAGTGGCTCCAGGGGGATGGTCATGGCTTTCTCCCGCAGGGCCCGCTCCCCCTCCTCCTCTTCCACAGAGGGTGCTCCAGATCCCTTGGAGCCGCTGGGGCCTGCGGGGCTGGAATGAAGGCCGCCGTCGGGCTTTGGGGCGGGCAGGGAGCGGGCCAGCCGGGGGTCGGAGGGCCCAGCGTCTCCTGAGCCAGACCCGCCGGAAGGCTCGGTGTGGCGGGTGAGTCTGGGGTCCCGGCTGAGGCGAGGGTCGGCCAGCCGGCCTCCTGTGGGGTGTCCTTTCTGGAGGCGGGGGTCCCCCAGCCCACTGTTGCTTGGGTCCCCAACAGAAGCCTGGGGCCTGCTGGACGTCTGCTGCCTCAGGGTCTTCAGGATGGAGGTGACGCTGTTCCCACCCTCGTCCTCATCACTGGAGTACCAGTTTCCGGTGTCACCTGAGCAAGAACAGAGGCACAGGGAGATGAGTGGCCACCACCACTGCCCCTGTCTGCAGAGCCCACAGCAGCCCGCTGGGTGGGTGGCTCCTCTGCCTCTTACCTCTCAGAACCTCAGCTTCTCCTTTCCTAAGACGCCCTCCCTCCACGGGCTGCTACGAACAGCCATGAAACCCAGGCGGGCTGGGCGCCGAGCCTGGCAGGTCAGTGGCTACGATCTCTGGCTCTTTCCCCACGTGCTCTACTTTATTAATTCTCAGACCACCCCCGGAGGCAGTGCCGTTACCACGCCCATGTGACAGATGAGAAAGCGGAGGCGTGGATGGTGCCTTGAGATGGAGGGCAGAGCAGGGACTGAGCTCAGGACCCTCGTCCTCCCCGTGCTCACCTGCCGCGAGCTCGGGTCCCAGCATGGCAGGCCCTGCTCTGGGCACCTGAGAGCAGCTAGCACTGACTCCACTCCCTCCGCACCCGGGGCTCACAGACCCTGGCCCCCAGGCCCCTGGGCGCGTTACCATGTCCCGGCGAGGGGCAGTCACCGGCTGGTAAGAGACGGGGCCAGGTGGGCAGACTCAGAAACTGGCCAAAGTGCAAACTTCTAGGCAGGTGACACTGGAGCCCCTAAGGGAGAGGGTGGTCCCCTCTTCCCACTGTCCCCACCTGCTCCCAGGCTCCAGCTCCTGGCTCTAGACACCATCTGTCTGCCCCATTTCCTCCTGGGCTGGATGCCATCAGATCTGTTGTGTGGCACTGAGTGACCTGGCAGCTGTGACTGTGCTTACGCCTGGTTTATGTCAGCGACTGGCTGTCGTCTGCTGACTTCCTGAGAACATGGGCTCGGGACAGGAGGGCTGTGACATCTCTCAGCCTCCTCTCTAAGAGCTCAGAAGGGAAATCCTGTTGGCTGCTGTCTTCTCCAGGGACCAGCCCGCCTCCCTCCTTGATGGGATCAGGGTCTCTCTCGACCCCCATGGTACCGAAGGGCAGCCCTGACTTCCAATTTTCTCACGGGCATGCAACACAGCAGCTCCATCCTGGCTTCACGGCCCCGGGCAGGGGTCCTCTCTGGCCATGAGCTCCTTTCTGCCACAAAACCCACTAGGCCTTCCCCACCTGTCCACTGCACAAGCGGCCCAGGGGGAGCCTGTGCCTGTCAGGGGAGGCCCCTGCCCCTGGGGAGGACACATGCCTTCCTCATTCTCCCGGTCCTGCTTGCTGCTCTCAGCCAGCCTCCTCGCTCTCTCCTCCTCCTCCTGCTGCTTCTGCTGGATCCTCAGGTACAGGGCCCTCTGGGCTGAGGGCAGGAAGTCGGGGATACCGGCGCCCGGCTTCGGCCGGCCTGGGGGCCCTCCCTCAGAGAAGCTGTCGGGCTCCAGAGGGTGCTCGGGGAAGAGGTGCTCCCCAGGCTCCCCCGGCAGCTCTTCGTAGTGCCCGTAGTCCTCTGTGGCAGGGAAGAACCGAGGGTTCGCGTCGGGAAGGGCCTCGCGACACCAGCTCCAGCCCACCTGGGCGCCCTGAGCTGGACAACCTCCCCCCCAGATGGCAATGGGTGACAATGTGCAACCCATCCCTTCCTACCCTCCCCAGGAGGGTCCCCACAGAAGGCCCAACAGGAGGGAGCGGAGCAGCCAACAGGGGTAACCCCACCCAGGATGGGGCCACTGAAAATGGGGTTCACAGCACGATTTAGTGATGCAGGCGGGCAAATGCTCATGAAGTGAAGACAGGACGGAACGTCGCACAGATGTTCATAAAATGCAATGAAAACATTTTGCAGACACGCAGAAACCGGTCCTCGGGGAGCGAGGGGCCCAAGGCGCGTTTACTTCCGACCCCACGTGCTTCTGACCTGTTCTAATTACCGGTGAGGGGCACTCAGTTTATGGGCTCCTTTTTCCTTGTTTTTAAGATCTATTTATTTTAGTACGCTCTACCCCCAGCACGAGGCTTGAACTCACAACTTCGAGATCAAGAATCACACACTCTGGCGACTACGCCAGCCACACGCACCCTTTTCAAGGTTTCTTTGTAATCAGAAAAGAAAAACATTGCATCTCAGTGACCAAAGATTTATAAATAGAAGGAAAACCAAAATGTTGTGATGGCCACATGTCACTCCAGAGGCTCACAGGCGGATTCCTCCTCCCTCCCTCCCTCCTTCCTTTTCGGGGCCCTGAGCTCTGTAAACATGAGCATGCTGCGGCATCTAAGGCCGTGGGGCCAGAGGGGGGGGCATCCGGGAAGCGCAAGGCTCCAGGCTCTGCATTCACTCCTGAAGGGCAGGCAGGGGCCTGCTGCACACGGAGACTTGCGTGCGCGCACGCGTGTGCGTGTGTGTTCGGAGAATGTCTAGTTAGCACTGCCCCACGTGTAGAATGTTCCGAAACGACCAGGTTACCACTGCCCTCTGCTCTGAAATGTGGCCGGCGCTACCGGGAGGGTAATCTGTAACTTAATATAAACTAAGCTCAAGAGCTTAAAACGACTTGTAAATACTTCCCACACAAAGCACGTAAAGGAACAAACGAAAGGCCACCCTCTTCTGGCCCCAGAACGTCGTGGGCAAGCCCGCGCGTGGGGCAGGAGCCGAGCGCAGAGCTGGGTGCACGCCGTGAACAAGTCCGGTCGCCACGGCACGTATGGCGGCGAGCTACTCACCCGTGGGCCGTACGACTGTAAATACGGTAACCGCCATGGGCGGTGTGCTTAGATGCACAGACCCCGGAGGCAGGAGTGAGGGTGAAGCACTCCAGAGGCGCCTACTGTGACAGCGCACCAGCACCGGGCCTCTTTCCATGCACGTTCATGAAAGAAAGGGGGGACCGTGGGAGCCCCGGCACCCCATGTCACACAGCCTGCTTTGCTCACTTGAGAACAGGTCACTGTTTCCAAAGCTCCCACTCCTCGCTGCACACACACTGCTCCGTGGCGCCGAGACGCCTGCAACTCACCCGGGTGGCATCCCGGGGACCCTCGGGCATCACCTGCTTAGCAGGGTGGCTAAAGCCAAGTGCTCTGCGCCCACCCCTTGGCTCCCCCCAGCAGGGTGCCCAGCCTCGGGGACGGCGCCTCACCATGTGCCCGAGGAGGAGCGAGGGCTGGTGGCGCTACCTCCGAACCTGCTCCTTCCTGCCCCGTCACGGCCAGCTCTGCCCAGGACGATGTCACAGCATTCCAGAAGCTTCCCTGATTCCACTCCTACCCTGACTGCCCACCCCCCTCAAATGTCTCTGCCTATACCCTGCCTCCATTCTTCCAACAAGGCCACCTCACACGGGCTGTCAGAGTCCCCACGCCGGGACTTCGGTCCCATCCTCCCTTTCCCAAGCTACACAGCTGCCCTCGGTTTTCTCAACTGAGTCGACGGGCCGGGATCTCTCCTCCCTGGCCTCCACCCCTGCACATTCCGGCTCACAGTCCCTTCTCAGAGAAGCTTCTGCTGGCTGTCCCCACATGGCACAGCAGCTCCCAACCCACCTCTGCCCCGACTGTCTACCACAAGCTCTCCACCTGACTTTCTGGAGAAATGATCTCTGCTGAAACGAATGTATGCATCGATTTGCGAATCTCCTGCCTGCTTCGCTGAACAGAAACGCAGCTGGGGCAAGGCCCGCGGCTGCCCTGCTCGCCCCGACCCCGGGCTCGGCACCGGCAGCAGAGCACACACCCCGCCTTCCCAGAGGCACACGTGAGCTCCTGCGGCCGCAGCGCCACCGGCTGGCCAGCACCCGCCCGACACCTAAGTGGTTACTGGGACATGTTCTCGTTTCATCGAGGAAGGAAGGAAAGATGGAAGGAAGATGGTCAGTTGGCAGAACAGCCGCCCCTCGGACTTCCAGGCACAGCAAGTGACATTTGTAAGAAATCAAGTAACACAGGGCTCTCTTCAACCTCAGCGGGGTGGTGAATCCTGTCACTGAACACGTTCAACCACGCACGGGACAGAGATGGAGTTGGAGTCATGGTTCCAGAGACTCGGGTGGAGGAGAACACCCAGGTCTTCCCGACCACACGCCCCCGTGCGAACCGCAGCGGCGCCCAGCCCCCACCCGGGCCCCTGCGCACCTGCGTCCCCGATGAGTCCAGGCTCCATCTCCATGCCCTCCTGCTGCTGGTAAAAGTTCTCATAGAAGTTCTGAGATGGCGGGATGGGGGGCATCATTCCAGAGTGGGGGGAGTCTCCAGGACCATAGGGCATCATTGGGGGGCCACCGGGTCCCATGGGCGGGCCAGGGTTCATGCCGGGGCCCATCGGCATGTCGGGGTGCATGTCGGGGTGCATGTCAGGGTGCATGTCCGGGTGCATGTCGGGATGCATGTCGGGATGCATCGGGCCCCCCATGGGCCCCGGGGGGCCCATGTTGGGCCCAGGGCCCATTGGCCCTGGGGGTCCTCCGGGTCCAGGGAACCTAGGAGGAAGAAAGGGCACCTGTGAGAGGGGCTGAGCGCATGCCCGGTGGCCACGTCCTCAAGGAGACACGATGGCGTCCACGCGGTCAGTCACAGAGGGCTCCAGACCAGGCTTGTGGTGACAGACCCCCCGGCACAGAGGCGCTGGCTGAGACCAGACCAGCACCATTGGCCGG